>JBBYHO010487759.1:9213-24025 GCA_038382025.1 Adansonia gregorii
CCAGCTGCGAGAACATGCAGCCACTAAGCAGCTACTTTTATGTGCTCCAAAGATCCAGCTGCCAGCTTGAGCCATATGTCGATGTTGCGATGCTTGCCACTGGAAAAGCAGTGCAAAAGATACGTAGAGCAATAGCTACTGGCAGCAAAGAAAATCTTCCACCTATAATGGCACAAAAAACTCGTAGCAGTTCTGTTAAAATTGCTGCACGCATATGCGCATCGAATGCGTATATACATCCACCAAATTGCAACGATTATGCCACCTTTCTATGGGCAATTTTTCTGCTAAATCAAGAATGGTTCTGGATCATTTTAATGCTGAAAAATCACTAAAATACGGCAGCTACAATCAGCTTAAAAATCTTAAGTTTTTGGCTTCCAATTTCACCAAATATTGATACAATCTTGGCACAAACAATTCTCAATTGAGGCCAACTAATTATACCATCAATTAATTAGTAAAAAATAATTTTTAAGTAATAATTACAATTATATAACATGAATTAATTTTCCACAATAACTGAAATTAAAGAAACAATTTTTATACAATTTTAATTATTTAATTGGATCAAGAATGATCTCTAAATCAAAATTATTTTAAAACAGTAACAATTAAAACATTTGATCAATTAAAACAATGAAAGCAAGGCTCTGATATCACTTGTTGGAATTTCGGTCATGCTCAAACAAATAAAATAATAAATTTAATAACAATTATTAGATTATGCAGTGAAAAAATTAATTAAACATGCTAAATTCCTCAAAGAATTGACTTGCGCATCTTTAACCGATCTAAAAAATTTGACGAACATAGACACAAAATAAACCTGGATTGTCAAGACCCCTGATTACATTAAATCTCTGCTTGTTCTTACACACCAAACTTGGTTGTTGCAAACTGGAGTCGTTCAATTGGCCAACCTCCAACAGTCATCCACATGGGTGACTCGGAAAACCTTCTCAAGGTTGGGATCATGTTTTACCAAGAACCATGCTGGTAGCTTAAGTTTCAAAAACTTTTCCTTGATCAAACCTTTGTTTTGTAAAAGAATCGAAAGGATAACTTTTTTTTTTCTTCTCAATGTTTTAGCTATGTGGCTAACCTAATTCTAAAGCAAAAGGTGTCAATCTGACAAAACAAGCTAATTTATAATTAGGTTTAATGCACAATAAAGTGTTGGTTTAATTGCACTTAAACCCCTGGACTAATTAAACTTTTCAACTTAATCCATAAGAGATCAAAAACTTTTCAATTTAGTCTAATCCTATTTTAATTCCATAAAATCACCTTTATCTATCTATGTGACCTATTAGGCACCTAAGAAATTAGGAATAAATATAAACCAATTTGGTTAAAAATATTTATATTTATTGATATGAGTGGCATCTAGCAGTGAATCATGGCCACTAGATGCTAAGAGTCAATATAGTTTTTTACAACCCTTTCTGTGTATAGTATGTCAATGTAATTCAATCTTTTCATCATATATCCCAGAAAAGACAAAAGCATGATGCATTGTCTGCTCTTAGCCTATTCCATATTAGTATTGCCTTGGCAATACTAATCAATATTCCATATTAATATGTCAATGATATGACCCTTACGTGTTAACTACATATCAGTATTGCCTTGGCCAACCCTTTTGAGTTAACATGGGCCAGGTACATGAAAGATATGTACCTTCATATCACTTAGGGTGATGAATCCTCTCTGGACCATTCATTTACCTGTAGTATGCTTCATATCATTCCCAAGACCACCCTTATTTTGGTATCCATCCATTTTGGACCCTTTCACGATGATCTCTAAGTATTATAATTTACAAATAAGGTAATTTGGTGTCACAAGTCTCAGGATCACTTACATTTCTGACACATGAGAGTATTTTCCATAGACACTTGAGTGAAATACTAAACGTGACTCTAATAGCGGGTCATGTTTAGTGAACTTGTCACCATAACAAGCACTAATATGATGTCCCAAAATATCTGTATGCTTTAACTTATGAAACCAATTACATGCATAATATGAATGGAGGCTTACATATGCTAGTCTTTATGCATTTTCAATGCCCTGTCTTGTCAATAAGATGACTAGGAATGGTTTAAGAAACACAATTGTAATGCATAAAGATCCCATAACTATAACCCATTATGATTCCTTTGCAAGGCCAATATGTTTCATAGGCTTTATCTTCATAAGACTTCTCATAATAACTACCCAAATTAAATCTTATCGACAAATAAATACCTTATTGTAGACAACTTATTTCGTCTGGTTCTCTTTTCCAATAATCCTAAATATCCGAGATCAAGAACTTAATGGCCAATCTTATTGAGAACGATCTTTTTCAAATAAACAAGACATTTTCAAGACCTTTTTAGTCATAATTTAAATAACCGTAAGTTCATGTGACAAAAAGTCATATTTTGATCTTTAATTTTGGATATACAAGATGAATATTTAAGAAAAATTATTTTTAATATTTTCTTGTCAAAATTTTGAAAATCTACTTTTGCGGATGATATCATAGCCAAATTTCCCATTTTTAGGAATTTTTTTAGAATTTTTATTAAATTTATGAAATTAACCTCATATATTTTTACTGATACCTATGTGGTATTTATGTTGATACGCACTCCATAAAATTAGAAATATTCAATGAAAAATTTGTGTTGGTATTTTATGCCACAAGGTGTCAAGTTGCTTATTTTTATAATTAATTTTGAATTTTTTCACAGTATCACAAGTATTATACTCGTAAAATTTTTTTGATAAAATTATTTCAAATTTTGAATTTTGAATTTTCTTCTTTATCATTTATAAATTAATATTTTGAATAATATATTTTATTTAAAACATTTTAAATAATTTTTAATGTATTTTTTTGAAATTTTTCCATTCTAGAATACAAACTTTTCATTATCTATAAACTTTTTGGTGTAATTTTCTTGACTTTTGAACTTTAAAATTCTTTAAATATTCACATTCAACTACTGTTAAATCAGTTTTTTTAAAATTCATTTATTTGTTAAGAATTTTAAAATTTTTTCTATTTCAGAAATATGAGGCTTTTTACTCCATGATTTTTTTGCAAATATTTTTCTAAGTTTATATTTTTAAAATTCCTCAAATATTATTATTTAATATATATTAAATCAGTTTAGGAAAATTTCTTTTATTTTATCAATTTTGTATTTTTCTTTTGAAATTATTTTGTTTCCAAAATACAAAGTTTTTTACTCTAAAATTTTTTTGAAAGATTTTTCTTAGTTTATAATTTTTAAAATTCTTTAAATTTTACTTTTTTAATCCCTATTAAATCAATTTTGACAAATTCAATTTATTTTATAAGTTTTAGAATTTTTTTGTTATTAAGATATGGGTTTTATACTCCGTAAAATTTTTCGGTGAGATTTTTTTCAATTTCTAATTTTTAAATTTCTTTAAATATTATTATTTAATTCAAAGTAAATTGATTTTGAAAAATCCCATTTATTTTATGAGTTTTAGAATTTTTTGTTATTGAGATACTGAGTTTTTTTTACTCTATAAATTTTTCTTATGGGATTTTTCTGAGTTAATAATTTTTAAAATTGTTCAAATATTGTTATTTAATTTACATTAAGTCGGTTTTTCAAAATTCAATTTATTTTATAAATTTTACATTTTTTATGTATAATAATTTTTTCAGCAAAGGTTTTTCATGTAAAATTTTACGAGTTTGCTATTTTTAAATATTTTTTCTTGAAAATAAAATCATTTTTGTTATTAGATTAAATTAAACTGATCATATGAAATATTGTTATAAATACTTAGCTTTTAGTTTTTTATAATTTAGTCTTTCTAGTTAACTTTTATGGTTTAATTTTATAGATTATACAAATATCTTCCAAAATTCTTTAAACTTTGATGATGTCATGCATAACATCATCATCTAAAAGATAAAAACAATTAATTTAATTCAAATCCATCAAAAAGAAATCAAATCAATCAAAAAATTCAAATCAAAAGTTAATAAAAATTAAAAAAAAAAGGAAAAAAAAGTTTCCTAGAAAACTCTATGGGAGCCAACAGCAAAAAGGGTCTTTTCCACGATTTTGGCTGATCCTCTCTCTAGAAAGCAACGAGAAAAAGCCTTCATGAAAGTTTAATGGCTTTCATAAGTCAAAAACCTTAAAAATCAATTAAATTACTTAAACTTTCTCATGTTTTCCAGGCTTTCAAGGTAGACTTCTTTTACCAATTTTTTTTTTGGGTTAATTTTCACTCTTTATTCTTTATTTTTGTGAGTCAAAATCATGTTAAGGCTCATAGATTTTCATCAATGTTGAAAGGCTAAACATGATAACATAGAAATTTTTTTTATATTTGTGGTGATTATTTTGTTTTTTGTTAAATCTTGCATTTTTTTATATGCAATATTATTCTTATTGTTATGATTTTGGTTTTATTGTGTTTATGTTGATGTTTTAATTACTTTTTCTTTATTGTTTTGATGATTAATATGTTGATTAGTATATTAGTATACTTATTTTATGATTTTACTTTTGTTTAAGTTTAACAATAATTATTTATGCTTGCTTTCATGCTTTTTTTATGTCAATGTATGCATATATTTCATGATTTCCACTTTGGCAAAATCTGATTGGATTTTTTATGATGATTTTGTGCCTATTTTTTATGATAATTTTATGTTTTTAATATTTTAGGCCATTTTGCAATATTAATAAACGTAAGGACTAAATTGTAAAATATTGAATTTTTTTTAAAAACCATTCTTGCCTGGTCGAGAGCTTCATGGCTATATGGAAATTGATTTTGTGTGTTTACAAACATGGTTTAGGCATTTTTAACACTTTAGGGGGTCATTTTGTAATTTTAAGAAGTTTAGGGAGTAAGTTGAAACAAAAATGAAAAATTATACTTCATGGCTAAAAGTGTTTGGCCAAACCTTTGTACAATATTTTCCATGCTTTTTGGTGATTTTTTGCTGGTTTGATGATTTGTTGTGATGTTATGTGATATTTTATTATATAGAGGTTAAAATATAATTTTACAATGTTCATGGGTCATTTTGTAAATTCTAAAAATATACCTTTTAAAGGCAAAAGTGTTTGGCAGAATCTTTGTTGGTATTTTGTTGTATTTTTTTATATGTGTTCATTTGTGATTTTTATGAATTTTTTAGGTTATTTTATTATGTAGGCACTAAAATGAAAATTTTAGAAAAATTTAAGGACTAAGCAGCAAATTTTCATGTTTAGGGGGGTAAAACAAACATCTTACCAAATTTTAAAGATTCTTATTATTTCTATGGCCTTCTGTAAGGATATAGAAATTTTTAAAACTTTTTGTATTTGTTCAGTCTTCCTAAGGATACGAAATGCAATTTTTAAAAATTAAGGGTATTTTGGTAATTTTAGTTACTAAGATGCTTTTATGCCAAAGGTGAATATTTAAGTTTGGATTAGTTTTCCAAGGTCATTTTAGGGTCCATTCGGGTTACCGGGATACTTTCATGTCCAAGGTATACCCTAGAGGCATTTTGGTAATTTTTCTCATTGGGATGCTTTTATTCTAAAGGTGAATTTTTAGGATTAGTTTAGCCTTCCAAGGTCATTTTAAGGTCCATTAAGGTTACCAAGACACTTTCACATTAGAGGTATACCCTAAGGGCATTTTGGTAATTTTGCTCATCGATGTGTTTTTATGCCAAAAGTGAATATTTAGGATTGGTTTAGCCTACCAAGGTCATTTTAAGGTCTATTAAGCTATCGGGATACTTTTATATTGGAGGTGAATACTTTAGGATTGGTTTAGTCTTTCAAGGCTATTTTAAGGTCCATTAAGGTTACCAAAATACTTTCATGTCGATGGTATACCCTAAGGTTATTTTGGTAATTTTCTTCACCATGATGCTTTTTTGCTGAACATGAATACTTTAGGATTGGCTTAGCCTACCAAGGTCATTTTAAGGTCTATTAGGGTTACCGAGATGCTTTCATGTCCGAGGTATACCTTAAGGGCATTTTGATAATTTTGCTCATCGGCATAGTTTTATGCTAAAGGTGAATTTTTAGGATTAGTTTAGCCTTCTAAGGTCATTTTAAGGTCTATTAGAGTTACGGGATGCTTTTATGTTGGAGGTATACCCTATGGGCATTTTGGTAATTTTTCTCATCGAGATGCTTTTACGCCAAAAGTGAATATTTAGGATTGGTTTAGCCTTTCAATGTCATTTTAAGGTCCATTAGGGTTATCGAGATACTTTCACACCAAAGGTATATCCTATAGGTATTTTGGTAATTTTTTTCACCAGGATATTTTTATGTTGAAAGTGAATACTTTAGGATTGGTTTAGCCTTCCAAGGTCATTTTAAGGTCTATTAGGGTTACCAGAGTACTTTCACATCAAAGGTATACCATAGGGTTATCTTGGTAAGTTTCTTCACCAAGATGTTTTTATGCTGAAGGTGAATACTTTAGGATTGGTTTAGCCTTCCAAGGTCATTTTAAGGTCCATTAAGGTTACCGAGCTACTTTCACGTCTGAGGTATACCTTAAGAGCATTTTAGCAATTTTGCCAATCAAGATGCTTTTACTCCAAAAGTGAATAATTAGGATTGGTTTAGCCTTTCAAGGTCATTTTAAGGTCCATTAAGGTTATGAGATACTTTTATGTCGAAGGTATACCGTAGGGGTATTTTAGTAAATTTTCACCAAGATGTTTTATGTTGAAGGTGAATACTTTAGGATTGGTTTAGTCTTTTAAGGTCATTTTTAATCGAGAAATTTTCATGTCGAAGGTATACTTTAGGAGTATTTTAGTAATTTTTCTAATATCAAGTCCTAGATAGTTGTCGTGATGCTTTTACGCTGAAGGTACATATTTAGGATAGGTTCATCCAGTTTTTGTCATTTTAGCGCTCTTTAAGGTTATTGGGATACTTTCACATCAAAGGTATACCCTAAAGGCATTTTGGTAATTTTTTCATCGGGATGCTTTTATGTTAAAGGTGAATTTTTTAAAGATTAGTATACCCTTTCTAGATCATTTTAAGGTCCATTAGAATTACCAAGATATTTTCATGTCGAAGGTTTACCCTGAGGGCATTTTAGTATTTTTTTACCAGGATGCTTTTATGTCAATGGTGAATTTTTAGGATTAGTGTAGCCTTCCTACATCATTTTAAGGTCCATTAGGGTTACTAAGATACTTTCACGTCGAAGGTATACTTTAAAGGCATTTTAGTAATTTTTTTGCAAGATATTTTCATGTCGAAAGTACATATTAAGAATAGTTCCATCATATTAGGTCATTTCTAGGTCATAGAGTTTGTATTTTTCATATAAAATTATTTTTATAAATATGACAATGTCTCCTAATTAAATTAATACGCAAGATTCCTATCAGAATATATGAGGAATTTTATGGATTATTTTAATAGTGAAATACCTTTTTCAAATAGGAAGTCGAGATTTTTTCTTTCAAAAAAATAAAACTTTTCGTATTTCGCATGGTTCTCTAATGGGATAAGATAGAATATTCTTGTCCACTTGGTTCACCAGGAGGATACGAATAATTTTGTGTTTCAAAACGTAATAAAACCTGACTTTCGTCGAAATAATAAATTTGTTTAATAAAATATTACGGGAATTATAATTAAATATCGAATATTGAAATTGAATAAAAAATCAAATTTATTTTAACACATGATTAAGAAGGTATCAATTGCCGGGCATCACGAGAAGGTCAATCCTTGCCTGTGATTGTAGCTAACCCCCGGACCCTTTCAGACGATCTCTAGTATGAGCATGACATCATAGTTTGCTTTTATGGGTTTCATAATCTTTAAAATATAAACTCCAATAGGTGTCCAATCTCACCTAGCCAAAATATATTGGTAGTGGCTTTAAAAAAAATTATCATTTCGTAACAGCTATTTAGAGAAATCGGATAAGCAATTCATTTCGACAACTCAGTCCCAAGTATGAAAAATAAAGAACGATAATCATGATATAAACCCCTAGAAATAAAAGGAAATTATTGCATATAGATATTTATATAGAAACAATGGATACATTCGCCATTTTAAGTCAGGCTGGTTAGGATTTCCATTCGGGTCATGTTGTGACAGCTTGGCGACTCCACTAGGGACCGTTAGAGAGTTAGACCTAAAATTTTAACTAAATTTTGATTAATTTGGTTTCAACCAATATTTAACTATAATTCTCGATATTTTTAAAATAAAATTTTTTTCATTGTACTTTTTACTTATAAATTTTAGTTTATATTCTTCATATATTTCACTAACCATTTTGTTTCCTTTGCAACATTATTTTTTAAGGGAATTTAGGATAGGGGTTCTTATTATTTTTGAAAGTGTTAAGTCATAAAAGGTAAGCTGTTCCCTTACACACACTGCAGATGCATACGTATTAGATTCTCTTTCACATATACAGAAAGGGCATAGGTATTTGATATTTTAGGAGGGAGCAAAGTAGCTCTGCCTTCTGAGGTGTTAGCCTCTAGCTGGGCCAGTGAAAAGCTTACCGAGTGTAAATCCTACACTTGCCTAAGGTGTTAGACTTGTTTTGGGCATGGAAGATACTACCACTTGAATTGAACCCTTTTCAACATAAACCCATAATGGGTAAGGATTAGGGTACCTTGTTAGTTCTTTTTGGACTCAGGAAACAATTCGAGAACCTATTTAGATGTCTAACCCAAACCTCATGTAATGAGCTATAAGAGACTCACCTAGTTAGAGCCATACCTGGTTCTCAAGGATGCCAAATTGGTACACATAGGGGAATGCTTCTAACTCTTTACTATTATGATTTGAGTTTCTTTATATTATTAATTGTATGTTGTGTTATTATGATATATTTTACTTTCATTAATTTGTTATATTATGAAAGAGTTTTTTTTATTCTTGGCATCACATTTATATATATCCCATGGAAACTTGTAAATTCATTCATGCAATTGCAAAGTTTACATTCTTATAAGTTCATGCATTCATAATTTCCATAATGATTACTTCATTTCAATTATTATATTTCAAGAATCAAGAGATGGATAATAATTCAGAGGCAAAGGTCAATATGTTCATGTTTATCTAAGAAGAGTTCAACCATAAAGTTCATGGAATGGAAAATCTGCTCAATAAGAGGATAAAAGTGGTTGAGGGTTTACATGAAAGGAAAAAGATCACATATTGGAAGTATTAGAATACAGGGGAAATCGAATGATTATGAAGAAAACCTTTTGGGCTACTTGCCAGATTATGTGTATATAAGGTTAAAAAATGAATGAAAAAAATGAATGATTAGGGTTCTCAAAAATCCCTTAGAAGCTCAACAAAGTGAGGAAATTGTAATACTTGCAAAAGCAACTCTTTTTGTTAATTTGCTTTTGAATTTTGTAAATATGACTACATATGACCACAATTAATGGATAAGGTAGAGAATTTTGCTAAGTGGTGCAATGTTGTTGTGTCATGACTCAAATTCAAAAGGATTCTTGCTTCTACAATAATTTTTATGTCTAGTGAATCATGTCTAATTCACTCATACATATATTTGTTCATTTATACATTTTTGTTTTCATTTATTGACATACACATATGGATAATAATAAAGATAGCTATTAACAAGATATATGTATTCATGCATACTGATTTAAGTTCCTTTTTCCTTTTTTGTTAAGGCGAAATAACACGAATCATGAAATAGAAAACATCACAAACTGTAAGCTTGATGAAGTTTCTTAGAACAAGCAAGTTTGTTTGCACCCAATAAACTATTATTTATACTTCTGCCGAGAATTCAGGGAAGTACAAGCTTAAAGACAATTCTTTAAATTTAAGATATACAGTCAGTGGACACTAATATTGGCTCCTTTTCATAAAGGGGTAGATGTAAAAATCATTGCATAAAAACAAAATTAGGGTCCTTGAGTTTAAAAAGAATAAAAGGTCCTACAAAAACAAAACCATAACTAAAAAAATTGTTATTATTACAAATAGTCCCATATCATAACAACACTTTTGTCAAGGATCCAAGGAAGTGCAAGCTAAAAGGCAACCACTTTATGGTGTTTAGTATATGGAAGCTGGTCTGATAATACATATTCATGCTAACGAAGGGGCGACAGGTATCATATATGGGATAAGAAAGTAATTTTATCATAGTTGACAGAACCCTAAGAAGTTGAGAAAACAAGGAAATCTATTTAGACAGTGTCCTTGACCCTAGCTTTTTATTGTTTAACAACCTCAATAATATCAGATGATCTCTACCATTCCAACAAAACTTGGAAAACTCCCTACCCAAGGTGGTATAATTCAAGCGTCAGGTTGCAACGCTTTTGTCTAAGGATTCTGTCAACCAATGCATGCTATTCAAGACAATTCAGAGTATCAGCATGGTCGGTAGGAGATCACAAGCTGCTGTAAATTCCAACTTTAATTACTTGGATGATTCTTTACCATGCAATAAGCTTTTGCATTCATCTTTTTTGGTAAAGATTCTACTAAAGAATCAAGTCTCATATAATGGCTATGTTCATGGCATGATTGAGATGACAAGAAATAACTATTAATCTTGTGGAATTTTCAAGCTTGAGAACTTAGAATTTGATACATCTTTTAATGTTCCACTATCTGATTTACAACTTGGCCCTCAGAGATGTCAATTTAGCAAAATTTTGAAGTTAGAAGACATTTATCAATGATAATTGGTCTAAAGGTCATCGACCTTTTGGTAGTATGCCAATCAGGGGCAATTTCTATCTCAACTTCAAAATTTTGTACATTTCTTATGAAATTCATTTTGATTGTAAATATTCAGCATAGTTCACTAACCATGAATTTTGTTTATAATGATTTCTAATATTTAGGTTAATGAGAGCATTTTGGAAAATTTTTCTTTGTAGGTGATCACCATTAGTTTGAGCTCTCTCAAAAAGGTCCTTCACTTCTACATATATAATTCTCCTAAACATTCAGCTATAGACCTTTCAGCACTACAAACTTTCCACACCCAAATATTTTTTTCTATGGATTCCTTGTAGGTAAAAAAAAATAGGTTATGCTCTTAAAAGGTTTAGATATCGATAGCTTGACATGTGTTAAAATAATTATATTAATTTTAAGATTTCCCTTATTTTGATAATCTTTTGTCATAATTTTCATAACACTCTTACAAATCTTCAATTCAAGAAAATGAACATAAGCCAAAATCTCCTTTTCCCTTTGACCAAAACCTTTTCAAACCAATTTTTAATACATAAGATATGAGATCCGAGATATTTTCCAAGCAAATCTGCTTTCTTGTATTAGAGGCTCAACTAGTCATTGGTGGCTATGAAGCCAATCATATTGAAGGGCATATCTTAGCCCTTTATTGAGTGCATCATCATGTCATTAAAGTATTCAAAATGATTTTGAGCAAATAACCATTTTTTTCCTAGTGAAATGCTTGACCATTTCAAATAATTATATTTGAAATGAAAAATGGCCTTTTTTCTCTATCTTTTCTTAAATATAGAAAATTTTTCACGTTGCAGTCCCTTTTGAGCTTGACTATTTATTTTCTTACTTTAAACCCTAATCAAGGATCACCCTCCATACTGAGAGGCAAGTGAAGCAAAGCTTCAAGATTAGAAGGGATAAATTCTATTATAAAGTAACAAAAAGAACAAATTAGACGTCATGAAGAAAATTTTGAAGAAAGAAGAAAGTTTGAATTTCAAGTTCAAATATTCCAAGTGAAGAATGAATAAAATTTCAAGTTCTTTCAGAATAATGAAATTTTGAGAAATAAAGAAAAATGAAGAAAACAAAAGTTACTGAAGAAAAAAGATTTATTCATCTTGAAAGACATGCCAAAATCAATTTTTTTAAAAAAGAACTTGTCTTGATTTAATTACCTTTAAACACTTTATTTGGCCCTATTTATCTTTTTCTTTTTAAACCTTGAACCATGGCCTACACGTACCTAACAAAGTCCATTTTGATCAGACATAGCTATCTGGGCTATTCCTAAGAAGCTCTTTAAAATTTCATCTTTTTGAATGACTTTTAAGTTTTTAATAATATGATGGGGCATGCTTAAAGGCCTAAGAACGTTCCTAAGCCAACAAAGACAGTCACCAATCAGAAAGAACCCATCTTCCTAATTCAGAAATGACCTTAAACCTTTAAAAATTTGATGACCTTAAAAAGGTTGAGTCAAATGCCCTGGCATTGATTTTTTTCCAAATAACTTTTTAAAACTTTGTACTTAACCTCGAGAATTGATGCTTACCAAAAGCCTTTAAGATCAATTTTTTGAGTCTTTATGGTTACAGCATTAGTTTAACACCTATTAGGCTATTGTATTTACAGATTAAAGGATGTTATAACTTGATTGTTTGTCTTTCAAGGAATTCTTTAAACAAACATCATTTGAATTTGGTCTTGGTAAACCTTAACTTTGTCATATCAATTTCTTCAAGATCAATTTTAGTAGTGTCATCCATTTGTGCCCCTAAATTCATTTTTTCATCTTATTTAAAGAAGTCTCGAATAGTGGTCATACACACAAGAAAGTTTTAATATCGTGATGAAGATAACATATCCATTATGTCACCCATTTGTGCCCCTAAATTCATTTCTTCATCTTATTTAAAAAAGTCTCGAATAGTGGTCATCCATCACAAGAAAGTTTTAATATCATGATGAAGATAACATATCCATTATCCATGATATTAGAAAATCCATGGTTAAAATTGTTTTGGAATTGCCATAGATTTTGATCATTTTTTCCTAAGGTCAGAATGAGAAGATGATTTCGTTCCATAACTCATGGAATTTTGATAAAATATAATGTTTTCCATGACTTCGTAGAAGTAAGCAAATATGCCTTGAGCAGATGTTTATCTAATTGTATAAGTTGTATCACTAAATCAATGAACACTAATTTAATATTTAATACTTAATGACTTTTAAGGAAAGATTGAACGATTCTCTAAAGAAATCTATCACCTTCTCACATGATCCCATGGTAAGGTAGTTGAATAAGGCTTTGAAAAAACTTCGATGGTAATATTAGAAGCATTCAAAAGTTTTTATCAAGGAAAATGTTTTCAAAGCTTTGATGGTGATATTCGAAGCATCCAAAAATACATTTTCAATACTTCGATGATGATATTCGAAGCATTTAAAATAGTTTTTATCACCTCTTCATGTAATCTTATGACAAGGTAGGTGGAGTGGGATTTAAGTTAGTTAAGTGCTTTATCCTAATAATTGTTCAAGTCTTAGATGTTAAACCAACCTCTTACCTATATTTGCTTATGATTTTGTCCCAATCAACCCTTTATCCTTGTTAACTTGTCTACTTTGTCCTAGTTAACCCTCTTATCCCTGTTGACTTGTCAATTTTGTCTCGGTTAACCTTTTTATCCTGTTGACTTGTCAATTTTGTCCCCGTTAACCTTTTTAACCCTATTAACTTGTCGGCTTTGTCCTAGTCAAATTTTTATCCTTATTAACTTACTGCTTTGTCCTAGTCAACCTCTTCTCCCTATTGACTTGTCAACTTCATCCCAATCAATCTTTTTATTCCTATTAACTTATTAATTTTATCTTGATCAACCATTTTATCCCTGTTGACTTATC
The DNA here is from genome assembly GCA_038382025.1 of Adansonia gregorii. NCBI lineage: Eukaryota > Viridiplantae > Streptophyta > Magnoliopsida > Malvales > Malvaceae > Adansonia > Adansonia gregorii. The sequence goes on from JBBYHO010487759.1 coordinate 22,887, forward strand.
AACTTTGTCCCAATCAACCTTTTTATCCCTATTGAGTTGTTAATTTTGTCTCAGTCAACCTTTTTATCCTTCTTGACTTTTTGGCTTTATTGTAGTCAACTTTTTATCCCTGTTGACTTGTCAGCTTTGTCCTTGTCAACTTTTGCTCCCTATTGACTTGTTAGCTTTACCCTAGCCAACCTTTTATCCTTGTTGACTTATCGACTTTGACCAAGTCAACCTTGTCTCCTTGTTGACTTGTCAACTTTGTCCAAATCAACCTTCTTACTTGTTGACTTGTTGGTTTATCCCAGTCAACCCTTTTATTTGTTGACTTATTAGTTTTATCCCAGCCATCTTTTATATTATTGATTTTATCCCTATCAACCCTTTCATCTTTGTTGACTTTGTCGCTTTTATCCTGATCAACATCTTATCTTTGTTGACTTGTTTGTTTTATCTTGATTTTATAATGAGAAACTTGAGTTTTGCCCATGGGGATTTGTTAGGTAAACCCAAAGTCTCTTCCACCATAGCTGCTGGAGTTATAATTAATGGGTCTTACTCAACAAGGCTATATTGTCCAAATACATATAACTTGACAGCATGGATTTAAAAACGATGGTTAGGAGAAATGCATACTATGCATTTATGTAAAAAATTACCACTTAATTAATCTAGGAGTTGCATAGAGATGCAATTGGTAAATGAAGTTACCTACTCAACTACTTTTTACATGGCTTGTTAGGTAAACCTAAGGCTATACAAGAATGAAAAAGGTGCCTAGCTCATTAAAAAGATTTAAATGTTGAACCTTTCGTATTATAGTTGAGGGCTATAATTTTGTTAAAATAATAAGAATAATAATTATGGTATTAAAACTTAACCAAATAAGTACTTTATATATGTTATTGATAATTAAATATGTTCAAAATTCATACAGGATATAAACAAGAAGTATGACTTCAAATTTGTCACTTTGTCCAAAATATCCAAGATACAAATTAAGCACTCATCCCAGTAAGGAAAATTTCCTTCAAGGGGAATATACCTTTTCAGCACCTACTTAATTGTGCTTAAATGATTACAGGTGTACATGACAAAAATTAATTCCATTTCAAAGGGTGCATAAAACAAATCTCAATAAACAAATATCAGGA
>JBBYHO010488198.1:4229-24003 GCA_038382025.1 Adansonia gregorii
AATTCTAAATTCCACTTAACTATTGAGAAAATTAGAAAATCTTCTTACTAAAGATTCTCACTTTATTTGTAACACATGAAAAAATCACAGAAAGATATTTCAGATGTTTGGAATAAATTGTATTATTTTACTTTTAACTTCATTACTTGTCTTTTATTTGATCATTTGTTCATTTTATCTTTTCATGGTAATAGCAATTTCTTTTGAAAAACCCTTTTTTAGAAATAAAAGATAAGATAATAGGGAATTCCAAAAATTAATCTTTTCAAAGGAATATCTTACTTAATTTTAAAGAGCATTATGGAAATATTGAAGCAATGACCTTTTTTTTCCTAAATACCCTCGAATTATTGGGGAATTTAGGAAAAGTTCTCATTCAAAAGATTCTCATTATTGTTTCTAAATGAAAAGTTTTGACGATAAAAGTAACTAATATTAAAATTAAGATTATTTTTTCCATACTAAAATGATAAGACACAATTAATTGGTATTATTTTTAAACGGATCTTGTAAGGGTCTTAATTCATTTCCCATACATAGCACAAGTAAAGGGTTGTCTCTAATATTACTTGTTGCGAAGCCATTACTCTCTTTCTAAAATACATGCCCAATAGTATGTGCAATGTACCAACTTATATGCTCAAAAACTTTCCCTTTCTTATCCGATGTATGATCAATGCATTCTATATGCCTTTTTAAAACGCTTGGCGTGACCTTTTTCAAACCAAGATAAATGCATGCAATGCAAACCTGTAATGTGTGGTGCATATAAGTTAAAATTTTTATTATTCTTTTTTTTAAAAAAGCTTATTTATATAAAAAAACCTCCTAAATACCCTAATAACTTTTATAATATTTTCAATGGTAGTCTCAAGTAATCATTGTTCAAGAATCATTACTTGTAACTTCTATAGAATCCCATTCTCATAGATTAATATTTAATTTTATGACTTCTAAAAAAAAAACAATTTTGAAACTTTATTTTAAAAAATAATAATTTTGTCCACATTTATCTATTGAAAAACTTTTTTTATACATAAATTTTTTTTGTTCTCACATATGGACTAATTTTATTTTTTAAAACCATTTACTTTTATTGGCAAATATATGCAAAACCTACGTAAAATAAAACACAATACAAAAAGAAATAAAATATACCTAGCTAGTTTTTAGGGTAGACCTGTTTACGTCGGGATACTCACCCAATTTTGATGAACTGTCTAACATTTGGGCAGATTTGGACTAAAATTTTAAACCCAAAAAATAGGGTGGACAAAAAATAAAGCCTGTTTAAAAATTGGGCCGGATAATGGCTCAAAAAGATAAGACTCGAGCTTTGCTTGACTTATTTTTTAGTTAAAAAATATATTTTATTTTTATACATGTTACGTAACTTATATCAATAGTCAAATGTAAATATTAAAAATGTAAAATTATTCATGTTTTAATATTTAATAAAAGAAAAAAATTAAATTACTAAATATTAAGTAAAAATATTTTTTTATAATTTCTCTAAAAAATAATATAAGTGAATTTCATTTATTTTAAATTATCTATATATAAATATAAATAAACTTTAATAAAATTTAAATATTATATTTTAAGACGGATCGAATTTTAATCGGTAGACGTAAGGAAAGTATCAAACTAAACCTGACCCAAATCTAGCCTATGGACACCTGTATTTTTGGGCTAGCCATCGAAGTTAATCGGGCTCCATGAAACGGATTTGTCCTAGTTTGGGATAAGGTCTGGGTTAAGTTTTGTCAGTCTCGATCAAAGCTGTTGTGTAGGTTCAGTGTTTTTTTTTTTGGCTACAGTGTCAACCGTAGGAGGAATTTTGTAGTATTTGATCAAAGGGTGGCGAACTTGCGGTGAGTTTTGGTATTGTGAAGGTCTAGTTGCATTTTTAGGGAGATTCTGCTAAAGATAGCATGTTTTTCAACCCCATATGGAAGGAGTGTTCCTCGTGTTTTTATTATTTTTTTAATTTAAGATTTTTTTTATTTGGTTCGAAATTTTAACAGGAGTTCGGTTTTCGACATTAGTTCAAGGGAACTCGACAACCGTTGACTCAAGTCAGGTCATGACGACTTTTGGAATTTAACCCAACCTTTGCTGAAGTTTAATCTTCTGAGTTGAGATTTGACTGACTTTGAGTTTTGAGCGGAACTAAATTTGAAAGCTCCATCAACACCACCAGGATTGGGGCTTTAGGGTTAGAAAAAAGAATTTCATGATTAACCAAAGCGGACTCAGATAATTAGGACTTTTAAAATTAAACTGGAAAAGATAATTGATTTATGAACCCTAGGAATGGGATTAAGAGTATATTCAATAAAGCATTGAAAAATTAAACTACTAAAATTAAAAATTTTCAATGCCTTGGATAACTCATATTCGCCATTACTTAATAAAAAAATTCCAAGAAAAAAGTGTTACATAAAATAAGTGGCTAAAGAGTTAATTATGACTTAATAGTCAATTTCGTTATTAGAAAATCCGTTTAATTTAAATAAATTTAGTTTGAATATATCTAATTTTAAATGATCATAATTTGAATAAAATTTTAAAATTTTTAACAAATATGAACATAACACGTACAAGTTGCAAATAAATCAAAGAAAATGAATCAATGTTTGTCCATTCAAGTTTGGTTAATTTATAGCAAGAGACCCACTAAATTAAAATCCAAATTGATTTTAAAATAAATATCCAAATTAAAGTTTGGTAAAGACAAACATATGCTTTAAATACAACATTAAAAACATGACTCTGTTTAAAGTTATATTCTAACCAACATAGCTACTTCTTTATGCATTTAAATCATTAAGACAACTTCATGCTTCAGATTATTCCCGTGCTATCATGTCACTGAAAGGGAAAAAAAAAAAAAGAAGGAAATTTACGTTAATTTCATCTTTCTTGAGGGCGGCCAACAAAAAGTGATAGAGAATTAAACTGACCGAAGCAATTGAGTTAAGTGAGAAGCTTTATCAAAATCGCCATCTTCTCGAGCCTTGAGGATGTTGAACATGAGAGCCAGGCGGATTTGAGTTTTAGCGCTTTGTTGGATCATTTTCTTTGTTTCTTTGTTTAGTTCCTCGCATTCTTCTTCTATTTTTTTGAATTTTTCTGGAACTTGCCTTTGCCCATCCTTAATACGTTTTTGCTCTATGCTTGCCTCTTCCATTTCAGATTTCAGCCTTCTAAATCTTGTTATCATACTGTTCTTTGCAATCTTTCTCTGCCAATATTTATCAGTTAGAATCAACAATCAAGGAAAGCAACAAGGAACTCTAGTCTAGAAGACATACGAAACATACATGTACCTTTAACTGGAAACATCGATGTTTCTTTGTTTGGGTGGATATGGTATTAAGAGAATCCATAATCATGAATGTAATATTCGGTTAATACCTTTTGCTAGCAGAGGCCAAATGCTTTCACCCAAGAATTGTCTTATATACTGTTTCAATGGATTTCAGTGCAAGGAAGGTACGTAATTTGCTTCGCAAGCACATACGTTTGCGCATCGTGGCTTGTCAGAAATTGGAATTCTATTTCCTAATGCTTGTTGCTAACTTTCTGAGCAAGGCTTTGACCGAAAAAGATCCTTGGAATTGTTCAACTAATTTCCATTCAAGCTATTTTAGAATCATCTATATATATATATATAGAACTAAGGGAAGAAGCTATAGACCTTAAAACTTTGAGACACCATTTTGAGTCTTATTATGTTTGAATTTTGTCTAATTTTTTACTGCCATTTTTTTAATAAAGGAGGTAGTTAACTTTAAAATAAGAAAGAGTTTGCAGATATTGATATTCAATATTAAATTAATCAAATGTTATTCTTTTAAGAGCCACTAAATAAATCAATTTGATTAAATCCTAGATCCAATTACTTCCTTTATGTTTAATTGAATGTTCCAAGTGTTCTTTTTGATTAGCTTGTTTAAAATAATATATATATATATATATATTCAGTTTCTTAGGCAAAAAGAAATAAATTTTTTTAGTACTGTTATTCATTTCCTTTTGGTCTGTTTTTTTCTTCTTTCAAATACATAATTCAAATCAAATTATGACGTAATAAACATTTAATAACGGCAATCAAAAACACCAAATGTGATTCGAAATTTAATCAAATAGAATTTAATGCACAAGAATGAAAGACTAAAATCGGTCATTAAAAATTTTTAGTTCACATATATAAAAGAATAATCCCCAAAATGTAATTTTAAATTCTTAAAACATGTACAACACAATATCTTTAATGTCAAAATACAAATTTAAATACTCAAGCATGTACAAGGCAATATCCACAAAGTTATAACCATTGATGTTTCTTTGAGAAGTTCATAGATCTGCTAAGGCAATAATTACCAACATTAAAAGCTGAAGACAACAAATATCTAATAAAAATAATTTAAACGCATAAAATTATATGAATACAACAGATTTTTTTTTAATTTTTTAATCCAATGTTATACGAATTTTTGCTGTGTTCATATAATTTTATATGTTAAAATCATTTTTATTAGATTTTTAATAAGAATTCGTTAAATATTATAAATTAGTATTTTTCAGATAAAAATACGAATTTATGTTGTATTTGTATAATGTTATGTGTTAAAATCTTGTATGCTAGATTTTTTTAATATGAATTCATTAAATATTAAAAATACTACTTTTAAAACAAACTCATATTTTTTGAATAAAAATATGAATATGTATTGTTTGCATATAATTTAATGTGTTAAAATCATGTTTATTAGATTTTTTAATATGAATTCGTTAAAAATTAAAAATAAGAATTTTAAAACATATTCATATTTTTTGAATAAAAAGAACGAATTGTGTTGTATTCATATTATTTTATATGTTAAAATCATATTTACAATGTTATGTTTTAAACAAATTCACATTTTTGGAATAAAACTACGAATATGTAATGTGTTCATATAATTTTAATGTTAAAATCATGCTCATTAGATTTTTTTATATGAATTCGTTAAATATTAAAATAGAAATTTCAAAACAAATTCATATTTTTTGGATAAAATATACAAATTTATATTGTATTTGTAAAATTTATGTGTTAAAATTATTTATAAAATATTATATTTACATAAATTTTAATATTTTAATTATTTTTTATATTTTATTATTTAATAAAAAAATAAATCTACATATAATTAAAAATTTCATATTTACCGAATGATTTTGATTTTTAATAATAAAATATTTTATCAAATAAAAAATACAAAAAATAAATCGAGAGGTGGATAAAAAACACAAAAGAACAAATAAAATAACCAAAAATAAAGTTTCTGGTACGGAGGCGCTAAGGTTTGGTGCCTCCAACGTTGAAGATGCCAAAGATGTGGTGCCTCCAATATTGGAGATGCCAAGACATTTGGCTAGACCAGATAATTCGTGCATCATGTCGTGATCGTGTTGTGTTTTATTTTTGATACGACACATTACTTGATACACAAACACGGCACGAATAATTAATTATGCTAGACCTTAAAACGTGAATATGACACGATTTATATTTGTGCTACACATGATAGACACGATTAACACGTGTTGCAACATGGTCCATATACAAATCCTAACTAAGCCCAACTTAAATGGCATTCGCTCCTATATTTGTTAAATTTATCACTATTTTATGTTCTCTTATCTGTTATTTTTATGTTCTCCTATTTTTTAAAATTTATAAAATCTCGATTTTCATTTTCAAAAGGATATTTCGATATTAAAATAATCCGTAAAACCTCTCTCATATTTTGGGAGAAAATCCATGTATTATTTTAATTTGGAGATTTTGCCTTAATTTTCTAAAAAGAAAATTTTATATTTTATTGAAAATGTTTATAAAACTTCTTAAAACTTAATAATAATCTGAAATGATGAACCTATTCTTAATGTATCCCTTAGATGCGAAAATATCCTTGTAATCACATAGGACTTGGTTCTAACAAAATGACCAAAATGCCCCTAAGATATACTTTCAATATGAAAATATCTTGATACCCCTAATGGACACCAAAATGACCTTAAAAGGCTAAATGAATTCTAAACATTCACCTTTGGCATAAAAGTATCCTGATGAAAAAAATTACGAAAATGCCTTAGGGTATACCCTTGACATGAAAGTATCTCGGTAACCCTAATGAACATTAAAATGATCTTAGAAGGCTAAATGAATCCTAAACATTTACCTTTGGCATAAAAGTATCCCTATGAGGAAAATTACAAAAATACCTTTGGGTATACATTTGACATAAAAGTATTTCAGTACCCCTAATGGAGACTAAAATAACTTTAGAAGGTTGAATGAATCCTAAATATTCACCTTTGCCATAAAAGCATCCTGATAAAAAAATTACGAAAACACCCCTAGGATATACCTTCAACATGAAAGTATCTTAGTACCCCTAATGGACACTAAAATGACCTTAGAAGGCTAAATGAATACTAAACATTCACCTTCGGCCTAAAAGCATCATAGGGAAAAAATTATGAAAATACCACTAGGATATACCTTCGACATGAAAGTATCCTATACCCCTAATTGACACTAAAATGACCTCAAAAAGCTAAATGAATCCTAAACATCCACCTTTGGCATAAAAGCATCTCAGTGAAAAAAATTACGAAAATGCCTTTCGGTATACCTTCGACTTGAAAGAATCCTGATACCCTTAATGGACACTAAATGATGAGAACTGGATGAACCTATCCTGAATATGCACCTTTGGCATAAAAGCATCCCGGTTACTATCTAGGACTTAATTTTTAAAAAATTACCAAAACGACCTTAGGGTATACCTTCGACGTGAAAGTATCTTGATACCCTAATGGACACTAGAATGATGAAAAGTAGATGAATTTAGTCTAATGGAAAAGTTACAAGTTTAAGTTTGACTTGAAATGCAATATTTGCAATCAAGCCTTTAAATTTTTAAAAATTACATTTCGTATCTTTCGGAAGATCGAACAAATACGAAAAGTTTTAAAAATTTTTATATCCCTATGGAAGGCCACAGAGATAATAGAAATCGTTAAACTGGTAAAATATACATTTTACCCCCTAAATATGAAAATTTGCTATTTACTCCTTACACTTTTCTAATATTTACATTTTAGTCCCCACATAATAAGATAACAATCATATGAAATTATGCATGAAAATGGATCCAATATATCAACAAAGATTCAGCCAAACACGTTGCTTTAAATTTTTTTATTTACAAAGTAACCCCTAAACTTTATAAAATTACATTTTAACCTCTATATGGTAAAATACCATAAAAAATCATAAAAAATCGTCAAACCAGCACAAAATCAACACAAAAGTCATGGTAATAATATACAAGAAGGTTTGGCCAAGCATTTTTAGCCACAAAATATAATTTTCCTATTTTACAATTTAGCCCCTAAACTTTTTAATATTTACAAAATGACCCTTAAAGTATTACAAATACCTAAAAATGTTTACAAATACACAAATCATAAATCTTATGGCTTACAAAGCTCTCAACCAAGCCAAAAATGTCAAAAAAAACTTTTATAAATTTTGTAATTTACTCCCTATGTTTACTAATATTACAAAATAATCTAAAAATCATGAAATCAAAATAAAAATAAGCACAAAATGATCATGAACAATGGCCAAGGTGAAAAACATGAAATACATACATGCTTTGACATAAAAACCATGGAAATAAGCATAAATTATTACCATCAAACTTAAATCAAAGTAAAATCATAAAGTAAATATAATATTATTCTAATCAGCATATCAACATCACAATAACATGAAAGAAACATCAACATAAATACAACAAAAGCAAAATCATAATAACAAGAATAATATTATATATATACAAGATTTAACTAAAAAATAACTAAAAATACAAAAAAAAAAGTTAAAGCCACAATGTTTAGCCTTTCAATATGGATGAGAATCCATGAGCCTTAACATGATTTGGGCTTATGAATGAGTTTGAAAATGAATCAAAATAAAGAAAAAAAAAGACAAGTGTGAAACCTTAAAGACAAACTTGAAAAACTAAGTGTTTTTTTCTTTCAAGCTCTCTCTCTTTTCTTTTTTTTTTTCTATCTCTAGCTAAAAACCATGAAAACACATCCTCCCCCTTTTATAAAGGGGGAGGATCGGCCAAAAGGATCCCCAAATCCTCTAGGCCGAAACTCCAAGAAAAGAAAAGAAAAAAATTAAATTTATTTCTTTTAGTATATTTTGCCATAATTAGTATAAAAAGGTGAGATGTACATTAATTTGACAAACCATCAAAGGTCATTCAAAGATATTGTCATAATTGCCTAGAAAATATCATGTAATTGGCAATTAGAAACTAACTAAATTGGTTAGGAAAATATTGAATACCAACTAGAGTAGTTTCCGTGAAACTACTAAGAAATAATCAATAATCAAAACAAAATTAAAATGATAATAAAATAGGAAATTGAAAATTAATAATCATAAAAAAAAACTTCAAAAATGAAATAATAAAAATAAAAAAAAGATTGGAGTTCCAAAACTCGTAAAATTATACGAGAAAAATCCTTAGAAGAATTAAATGCAAAACTCGTAAAATAAATTAAAATTTTCAAAACTGATTTAATATGATTTGAAAAATAATATTTGAAGAATTTTAAAAATTATAAAACTTGAAAATCTTACCGAAAAATTTTACGAGTACAAAACCGCATCTCGATAACAGAAAAAATTTTAAAACTCAGAACATAAATTAAAATTTTCAAAACTAATTCAATATAGATGAAATAATAATATTTAAAAAAATTTAAAAATTAGAAACTTGAAAAAAATCTCACTGAAAAATTTACAAAGTATAAAATCTGTATCTTGGTAACAAAAAAATATTTAAAACTCATAAAATAAATTAAAATTTTTAAAACTGATTTAATATGATTAGATAATAATATTTAAAGAATTTTAAAAAATTATAAACCGAAAAAAATCTTCTCAAAAATAATTTATGGAGTAGTAAACTCCGTATCTTGAAAATAAAATAATTAAAAAAAAAGCACAACTCATAAAATAAAATGAGTTTTGAAAAATTGATTTAATGGTGGTCAAATGAAAATATTTAAAGAATTTGGGAGTTTAAAAATCAAGAAAATTCTACCACAAATTTTACAGATTAAAAGAAAGCTCATATTTATGATCGAAAAATTTCAAAGAATACATTAAAACTTATAAAAATGAATTAAATAAAACGTATTATCCAACATATTGATTTACAAAATGGTAAAGGTAAAAATTTAAAATTCAAAATAATTTATCATAAAAAATTTCACAAGTATAATACTCATTGTACTATGAAAAATTTAAAATTAGTTACAAAAATGGACAACTCGACACCTTTTGGTATAAAATATCAATATAAATTTTTTTTTGAATATTTTTTATTTTTTTTGAAATGCATATTAGCATAAATATTGCACAAGTGTCGATAAAATATACGATGGTCAATTTTTCAATCTTTACGAAAATTTCATAAAAAATTCATGAAATATAAAATTTGATCATGATACCATCTGCAAAAATGATTTTCTGAATTCAGCAAGAAAATAAAAATAATTGTCCTTTCGTCAGAGACAGGTCTTAAAATGGCATTTTTTGTTAAGTGAACCTATGGCTATCCCAATTATGACTAAAAAGATCTTGCAAATGTCTTGTTCATCCGAAAAATAGTCCCAATGAGGATGGCCATTAAGTTCTTGATCCCGAATATTCAGGATTATTGGAAACAAGATCCGAACACAAGTAGGTGTTAACAACATAATTAAAATTAATCTTTTAGATTTAACATGATATGACACGATTAAAATTTATCCGTTAACATTTATAAGACACGATGAAACTTGATCTCTTTATGTTAATATGATACAACGTGACATTGTTATGACATGAATAACATAATATGAGTAACACGAAAACATGATTAAGATACGAATTATATGAAAACACATTTAGGACACGAATTTCATGAATATTAGCAACCCATCTACTAGTCAACTTTCTTTTTCCTTCATTTTCAAGCTATTTTTACTTTCTAACCATAGCATGAATATTATAATATGAATAAATCATAATGCACACCATTAGAAGCCATAAAAATACAAAACAAACACTATCCAATTCTAACAGAAACTCAATTAAAATATACCAACAAATAAAATAAAAGTCCAAACTCCAAACATTCTTAAATTTGAATTGATAAAAGTCTAATAAAACTTGTCCCATGCATGCCTTCTAAGAAGCCACCTATTTATAAAATAAAAAAATATTGATCAAAATCAAATAAAATTTAATAGTTAAAAAATTAAATGAATTCCATCTTTGCAATATTAACATTTCATTCAAGATCCATTAATTCTAACATCACCAGAGGCAAAAACTTTAGATGAATCCTCTTTTTTAATATCCAAGTGAATGATATCTTGTGTAATCTCATTTAATTTAACTCTGCAAAATATACATTTATATAGTTTATATTCTTAAATCATAAGGATAATATGAATTAATTATATACAAAAGTAAAATATGTTCATTAAAATGGAAAAAAAAATCCTTACCATTTTCTTCAAACAACCAATCCTTACAACAAATAATTGCTTCCACAATATCTAGCTTGAGTGAGCCACGATATTGGTTAATAACCTTACCACCAATGCTAAAAGCAAATTCAGATGCCATTGTTGAAATAGGAATGCTCATTATATCCCATGCCATGGTAGCAAGCTCAGGATAGCGAAATTGGCTTGCCTTCCAAAAATGTAGGATATCTAAATCTTGTTTTCTATCAACCCTTTATTCATCAAGATATAACTAAAGTTAAGATTTTTGTGTAGCATTCCCATACTTAATTTCATAATAGTCAAATTCCTAATTAGAAAATAAAATTCAAATGTTTAAAAGGAAAAAACAAATAGAATTATAACAAAAGAACATAAAAAATATTGAAATTAAATCAGTAATAACAAATTAAAAAAAGATAAACTACCTAAAAGACATTAGTATCACACAAATCAAGAGCAAAAACATTAGAGGATAAACCATGATCAGAAGTCTTGACAACATATAATCATAAAGAGAAAACAAACTTTCTTTGACAATTCTGAATTCTATTGAATCATTCCCATAAAGCTTCTTGTAACTCCACTTGACAAATTGAAGCTTGTAGCGTAGATCCAATATCACAACTATAGCTAAAACCGAGCTAAATTCAGACCAATACTTTTTAAATTTGACAAGCATTTGAGTAGCCATGTTTCTCATGTATATATCAGCATCATTCAAGTAGTCATTCAAGGTTAAGCGTGCCTTGAAAATGGAAGGAAAGTATAAATTGGTCGTAGGATACTTTGTTCCAGAAAACACACAAGTAATGTCATAGAAAACACCTAAAATCTTGCCAGGTTTTTCAACATCATCCCACTTATCTAAAGACGGACAACTTTTATAATTTGAATCATTAATTGCCAAGTTAGAAAAAGCCATGTGAAAGTAAAGTTCACTTTTAAGCATGAGAAATGTGGAATTCTACCTAGTTTCACTTGCTTATTTCCTTTATAATTAGTCTCCTCTACCTCAACTTCCACGATATCATCATCTTCATCACCCAAGCTCACAAGAATAGAATTTGATTAGAGACTGATATTGATATTATTAGAGTCCACCTACAAATATATTAACAATCTTTGAGATAATCATATTACCATAGAGAAATATATACGCAGATTAGGTATATCAAAAATGGCATACAAAATATACAAAAAAAGTATATGGTATTAAAAATTTTAAAAATTAACTATATATGTATCAAAGTATTATTTGAATGTGGATCGACTAGGATGAGGATCGGACGCTACATTCTTCAACTATAATTAAATTAAGGACCCTTTATTGTTTTAGAGCCGAAAAATGGCCAAACTGGTTCAGATTTGCTAGTACCACCCATTACAGCTACAATTTCTAGGCTAACAAAGATATTGCAAATCACTCGTAGAAAGAGAAACAAAGACCTAATCAAGAAAGCTGAAACAATATGGAATTAAATCATTTTTTTAATTCCTCGTAGATGAGAACTATTGAATTGATATATGATGATTATGATGAGGAAGATAACAAAAAAAACTAGATGAATAAAAAACAAAAAAAAAAAAAACTAAAAGGAATTAGTTTCTAAACGACCAACAATAACATGGTTAAACTTACTGATTTAATCCATCTCGCATAAATACCTCATTATGACAGAATGTGTATAATATATAAACAAATCATAGAAACTTTACTTACTGCCCTACTTGGTTAATAAATAGTTATTCCTACTCCTAGCAGGCCTTTCAGTTCTTCTAAGGACCGCTTGCATTGTATGTCAAAAACCTATTTTACCACAACTAAAATTTGGGGAACGAAATATAAACCCTAAATATTAATAAACAATTACCAGAGGGTTTGAAGTCATTGTTGTAGCTAATGGCTGATTGTGGATCTTGGATCTACTTTGCAAAGAGAGTTATGGCAATAGCAAGGGAAAGATTTGGACGATTTGGGTAGGATTGGCCGATTAGGTAGGAATGGTTGAGTTTAGACGGGGAAAGAGAAAAGTGAAATTGTTTTAGGGTTTGTTAAAAGTTTATTTTTATTTTTATTTATTATATCATATGTCTTTCCATAGTTCTCATTTCTCTTTAAATTAAAATTAAAATTTTAAATTTTTATGATTTTTTTCAAATATGACATGGTTTTTAATTTTTTGTTTTTAAAATCTTTTAAAAATAAGTATAATTGTATTTTTAAAATCTTTTTCATTTTCTATTTTTATTTTTAAAAATTTTTAAATATCTATTTTTAAAATCTTTTAACTTACACTAAAATTTGGTATACAAAAAAGGAATAGTTAACATAATAAAGAAATGTTTACATCAAAATTTTTGTGGGTACATGAAAATCTTAAACATAAAGTTTTAATTAAATATTTAATTTAGTTAGTATATTTTAGACAAGAGTAATTTGAATAAAGAATTAGTTTTTCATCAAAATTTTTTATTCAAGGACTTGAATCAAACGAAGAGATATAGCTCAGAGATGTTGAACAAAAAATTAATATTTTTGTATCAATCTCTCGATGGGCTCATTTAAGACGTGCTCGAACTCCTCGACAAAGAATAAAAACTTTCATTTCGATCTTAAAAATAATTTCAAAAAATATAAAAATTTGTTAAAATTAATATAGTAGTATATTAATATTGATTAGTACTTGGTTTTTTGCAATTACAAATTTATTACTTACTACTAATAATAATGAGTTACTAGCATAATACAAATATACAATCATCTTAATAGTTTAATATGGGATTTAAAATATGAACCTATATTACTATTAATTAGAAAGTTGAGCCTATACTTTAATTAGTTTATAAGGTGATGATATATTATTCTTATTGTGATATTTATATTATTAAATTAACTTTTCTATTATATAATGCTATTATATAATATTGGAATTGGATATTATATTTAAGTAATTATTTATAAATGATAATCATAATATATTAGAAATTATATGAATAAATCATGTTGGTTATACTTAATCTTTATCTTATCAATTATATTATTACTAATAACTAAATATAGACACCTAATTTTGTCAGGGCCCTTTTCCCTATCAATCCAAAAATATCCAAGATACAAAATTAGGCATTTGTCCCAAAGGAGGCAAATTTTCTTTAGAGGAATATACATTTTCAAGACTTATTTAAATGTGCTTAAATGATCACATATGCACGCGATAAAATTAGCGCCATTTCAAAGGTCATGAAGAGCAAATCTCGAATAAAAAATATGAATGTTAATGTAAAATAATTAACTTTTGATTTTATACTTGTGAAATTTTGAAAAGTATTTCTACAGATGTCACTGCGATCAAACTTCTCATTTTTAGGAATTTTTTTAGAACTTTTCATTAAAGCGGGAAAATTCATCATTGTATATTTTTACCGATACCTATCTGGTATTTATGTCAATATACACTTAAAAAAATCAATCAAAAATATTCAAGAAAAAATTCGTATTGATATTTTATACCACAAGGTGTCAAGTTATCCATTTTTGTAATTAATTTTGAATTTTCACTGTACAACGAGTATTATACTTGTAAAATTTTTCTTGCTAAAATTATTTTAGATTTTAAATTTTCATCTTTACCATTTTGTAAATCAATGTTTTGGATAATATGTTTCATTTAATTCATTTTATATAAGTTTTAATATATTCTTTAAAATTTTTTGTCCTAAAATACGAGCTTTCTTTTAATCTATAAAATTTTTGGTAGAATTTTCTTGATTTTTGAACTTCAAAATCTTTAAATATTTTCATTTAATTACCATCAAATTAGTTTTTCAAAATTTATCTTCTTTTATGAGTTTTACAGTTTTTTAAATTTTCCTGTTTTGAAGATACGAAATTTTCTACTCCATAAGTTTTTTCGAAAGGAAATTTTTGAGTTTAAGATTTTTAAAATTTATTAAATTTATATTAAATCAATTTTTAAAAATTTAATTATTTTATGAGAATTGGATTTTTTTTCAAAAATAACAAATTTCTTCCATAAAGGTTTTTTCCTACAATTTTATGAATTTTGGATTTTAATTTTTTTTCTTGCATATAAAACTTCTAAAAAATTTTCCTTGTATGATCCAATACTTAAAATCTTCATAAAATTTATTTTTTTTAATTTTATTGATTTTATTTTGGGCAAAATCCTTTTAATGGGCCTAAAAATTTTAACTTTTGCAAATAAACTTAATAATCCCAATAATTTCTCAACAAGCCGAATCATTTCTCAATAAGCCCAAAGACTTTATCAAGCCCATTTTCTTGATTTTTCACCAAGCCCATTTCATCTCTAAAAGCTTACCAAGCCCATCTTAATATATAATTTTTTAATTTTTTATTTATTTTTATATCAATTATTTTGATTAATTTTTTATTATCTTCTATTTTTGTGAAATTTTGATTGAAATTTTCATATGATTAAATTCTTAAGTGAATTTATTATGTGGAATTTTGATGTGTACTTGAATTTTAATTTATTATCATTTTTTCATGCAATTTCCAATTAGGCTTTTTATGCACCTTATTGCATTTGTTTCTTTATTTCTAAGATAATGTTTGCTTGTAAATTCATAATATAATTTTGCCTTTACATAATTAATTTTATAATTTGCCAATTTAGTTACATGAAACCTAATTTGGCTAGAATTAAATTCCTTTCCAATTGGTGCAGTTTCATTCCAACAAATTCATCAAGCTAACCAAAATCATCATTTCACATAAACTAGCAAAATCATGACAGTGGAGATGGTGACTTGTAAGAAAAGATGACAAGGTATGGACTTGTAACAGAACATTTATTATTTTCAACCTAACAAGTAAACATAAAAAAAGAAAAAAAATCCATGGAAAGGACATGGAATTTTGGCCTTTGGCCAAATCATCCTCCCCATAAAGGGGGGAGAATGTTTTCTTCAAGTTTTTTAGTTTTTGGAAGCCAAAAAAAATTTCAAAGCTTGTTAAGGTATAATCTCCACTAAAATCTTTGAAGTTTTGTTTGTTTTATACATTTTTCTTTTCTGTGGTGAGCCAAAAATATACTTAAGTTCATGGATTATTTTTATCCATGTTGAAAGACTAAGCATAATGTCCTTGAACTAATTTTCTTGAGTCTACTTTATTTTTTTCTTCTTGTTAGTAAATTATTTTTCTTCATGAATCAAGTTTGTGTTGATATGGTGTTGGTTTTGTTGTTGTATTTATCATATATATGTTCATATATTTTATTTCTTTTAGTGTTTTCTTGTTGTTATGGTGAAATCACATGTTTATATACTTATTTTTGTAATTTTATCATATAATGGTGCTAATTTATGTTAAATAAAATCTGAATATGTGATTATTGGGTTAAAAAAAGTTGATTGGTAGATTGTTTAGGTGTTGGCAAAAATTCATGCTTGTATATGTGTTTTTGCAATCATTTGGTAAATATAAATAGTTTGGAGCTAACACGTAAAAAAATAAATAAATAAAAAAGTCTTTATTTAGACCTATATGATTGGCCGAAGCACATTTGCAACCTTAAGAGTGTATTTTATACATTTATCAAGCAAAAATACATTTTTTTGTTTTGAGGTCTTTTGTAATTTTAAGAAGTTTAGGGACCTTTATGTAAACATTGAAGAATTTATTCGAGGGCCAAAAAGAACCGATCGAATCTTACTTATGATTTTTTTATGATACTTTTGTGATTATTTTGTTTTATTTGAGGCTTAATTTTACATTTTAATCATGTAAGGGCCAATATGCAATTTTAGGAAAGTTTAGGGACTAGTTTGCAAATGATATAAACTTTTTGTTTTATGGTCAAAGGATTTGACCGAAGGATGATAACTTGGAAACTGTTTTGGGTATTTCACGTTATGCTTTAGTTTTTTTTTCACATTTTAGGGGGTATTTTGCAATTTTTCAAAGTTTAAGGGCTAGTTTGCAAATAATAGAAAATATTGTTTTTTGGTTAAAAATGTTTGACCGAACCTTCATATGGATGCTCTTTATGATTTACACGCTGATTTTTACCTGATTAATTATATTTTGTGATGATTTAGGATTTTTTTTTACTTAGGTACCTAAGTGTAAAATCGAAAATGTCTAGGGGCCCTCAGTGAAATCTAGCATTTTAGGGTACAATGGTTATCTTTAGCATGAAATCGTTCATTTAGGTTATTTTAAATATTTTTAGCATTCCATTGGTCTTCAAGTGAGGTGCTAAAAATATAAAAAAACCCTTTCGTATTCTTTTAATTCTCCGTAAGGGTACAAAATATAAATTTTAAAAATTTAGGGATTTAATAGTATTTTTGCATGTTAGGTAATTCTAAAATTTAAACATTTCATTTAGGGTGTTTTTGGGTAGAAAATAAATAAATATATCTTTTTTAGCATTTCAAACCTATTTTAAACTAATATTTAATTTTTAGAAATTTAAGGATCCATTAGCAATTTTTATACTTTAAGCCATTTTTGTAATTTAAATTACTCATTTAGAGTAAAAATAATTATTACTTGTCTTTTTAAGTCCTTTAGGGTTGTTGAGATATTTTCACGTCGAAGGTATAACCCATGGGCATTTTCATTATTTTCCTCATCGGCTGTTTTTATGCCGAAGGTGAATGTTTGGGATTTATTCAACCTTCTAAAGTCATTTTAGTGTCCATTAGGGGTACCGAGATACTTTTATATCGAAGGTATACCTCAGAGGCATTTTTATAATTTTCCTTATCGGAATGCTTTTATGCCAAAGGTGAATGTTTATGACTCCTTCAGCCTTCTAAGGTCAATTTAGTGTCCATTAGGGGTATCGGGATACTTTTATGTTGAAGGTATACCTCAGAGGCATTTTCCTAATTTTCTTTACAAAGATACTTTGATGCTAAACGTGAATGTTTAGGATTCATTTAGCCTTATAGGGTCATTTTAGTGTCCATTAGGGATACTGAGATACTTTCATATCGAAGGCATACCCTAGGGGCATTTTCATAATTTTTTCATCAGGACGCTTTTATGCCAAAGGTGAACGTGTAGGATTCATTCATCCTTTGAAGGTCATTTTGGTGTCTATTAGGGGTACCATGATACTTTCACATCGAACGTATACGTAGGGGCATTTTCATAATTTTTATAATACGTAAATTTTCTCCCAAAATATGAGAGAGGTTCTACAGATTATTTAATATTGAGATATCCTTTTAAAAATGGAAATCAAGATTTTATAAACTTTGAAAAAATGATAACAAAACTTTTCGCATTCATCTGGCCCTCTATCGGGGTGCAAAAGGTATTTTTAATTTTAAAACTTTTTGTGTTCCTCTAGTTTTCCATTAGGATACAAAGGAGAATGATAAAAAGCTTTCATGTTCCATTGGTCTTCTGATGGCGTATGTCAGAGATTTTGACTTCTAAAATTATAAAAATGCGATTTGTTTTAAAAAATTTGTTTTAAAAATTATTATTTTAGGAATCTAAGATGGAATAATAAATTTGTTTTAAAAATTATTATTTTAGGAATCTATAATTAAATGCCATATGTTGAAACTAAATAAAAATTAAGATTCAAGTTAACACGTAATTAATAAGGTATCGATTTTAGGGCATCACGAGAGGGTCAATCTTTAATTGTGATTGTAACTTACTCTTGGACCATTTTATATGATCTCTGGTATGATAGCGGGCTTTGAGTGTGTATTCCAGGGTTTTGTAACCATCAAAATGCAAACTATGATAGGTGACCAATCTCACCTAGCCCAAATAGATTGGTGGTGACTCCAAATAAATAGTCATTTCGTAATGACTATTTACGATTAAGTCGAGTGAGTGATTCATCTCGACCACCCAGTCTCCAAAATAAGAAAATGTCGATAATGATATAGCCTATAGAAATAAGAGAATATAAAATAGTGATAGATTTAACAAATATAGGAGCGAAGGCTATTTTAGGTCGAGCTTAGTTAGGATTCGTATCTGGGCCACATTATGACAATTAAGTAAAATGACTATTAATTAAATGCTTAAAGTAGTTTTTGTATATTAAATAGTTTTTAATTAAAAATTTAAAATAATATTCCTAGTTTATATGTGCTATATACTTATATTGAAAATTAATTTATTTTATATATAAATTTGTTAGTTTAAACGTATCTATTCGTTTATTACACATTAAATCATCGTATTTTAAACATGTTAATAAATACGCATCAATACGATTATACGATTAAGACACGATTAATTAATTGTCTCTTAACTGTGTAAATGGATAGATGTGACACGATTATACGTTTATGACACGATTAATTAATCGTGTCTTAACCGTATCTTATGCATGTTATGTATGTTTTATACGTTTATGACATAAAATTTTTGTGTCATAAACGTGTCATCGACACAATTATGAGATGAAACACAATTACATAAAACCCATATACGATTAAAGCGTGTTGTGTTTTCGTGTTATATCTAAAATTGCCATATCTACGTTTGACTCCTCCTCTAGAGTTGACCATTGATAGTTGATTAAAAAAGGCTGACAAAGCCAAAAAGCAATATTTTGATAATATTATTTAAAAACAATATTATTTTGGTACTGTGTTTCAAAACAATATTATTTTAATAATTATATAAAAAATATAACAAGGTACAAAGATACAAGATATATATTGTTGATGTGGCCATCTTCTTTTGTTAAGTTTAAATAAATAATATCTTATCAGTTTATTTTTAAATTTTAAATTTATAAAAAAAATTAAATTTTTATACAGAAGAGATCTTATCTAATTCACACTTATAGAATAAATTCTATCTCTTGCTTAAATTTCAAACTAAATTAAAAACAAAATCTTTTCTATTAAATTTTATTTTTGAAAAGAATTGTGAGAATATTTATCTGTAAACTTTAAAATCAGATCTGGTTTAGGGTATATTTAGATTTACTTTACATCTCATAATTTTATTCAATCAAAGCTTCTCCTTCCAATTTTAGCTTCAAGTAACGTTTTCTTTCCTATTATTCTCTCTTTTCCTTTTATCATTCCCCCAATTTTACATTAATACAATATAAAATTTATATTCATATTATCTTATCTATTATATTAAAGA
>JBBYHO010488529.1:0-24000 GCA_038382025.1 Adansonia gregorii
TCTCATTTCATGGATGAACATTAATTACAAGGAAAATGGTGGAAGGAAAAGCTTTTCTTGCAAATCCAAAGCATCAATACCATGTATCCCAATACGAAGAACATGAATGGAGCTCTACTAATAAAAAAAGTTGAGATTATTACAAGTATCCAAGTTTGTATCATTCCACAGATATACTTTGATTACAAGGAAAATGGAGAAACAAAAGCTTTTCCTGCAAATCCAGAGCATCAATATCGTGTATCCCAATAAGGAGAATGTGATTGTTATGCCTATACCAAAAAGAATAAAGATTATTACGAGTATCTAAGATTGTTTGATTTCATGGATAAACATTATTTATACAGAAAATAGCTGAAAGAAAAGCTTTTTGTACAAATCCAAAGCATTAATACCTTGTATCCCAATGTGGAGAACATGATTGTAGTGCCACTAATAAAAAGTGTGGAGATTATTACAAGTATCCAAGTTTGTGTCATTTCACGGATATACATTTACTATAAGGAAAATGGTGGAAAGAAAAGCTTTTCTTGCAAATCCAAAGCAACAATACCGTGTATCCCATTGAGGAGAGCATGGTTGTTATACCCATAACAAAAAGAATAGAGATTATTACGAGTATCCAAGATTGTCTCATTTCTTGCATAACATTAATTATACGAAAAATAGTGGAAACAAAAGCTTTTCTTGCAAATCCAAAGCTTCAATATCATGTATCCCAATATGGAAAGCCTGATCCTAGTGCACATAATAAAAAGAATAAAGATTGTTACGAGTATCCAAGTTTGTCTCATTTCACAAATGAACATTAATTACAGGGAAAATGATGGATAGAAAAGCTTTTCTTGTAAATCCAAAGCATCAATACCTTATATCCCAATGCAGAGAACATGATTGGAGTTCCATTAATAAGAAGAGCAGAGATTATTATGAGTATTGGAATTTTTATCATTCCATGGGTATACATTGATTACAAGGAAAATATAGGAAACAAAACTTTTCTGACAAATCCAAAGCATTAATACTGTGTATCCCAAATAGGAGAATGTGATTGTTATGGCCATAACAAAAGGAATCGAGATTATTACTGGAACCCAAGATTGTCTCATTTCATGGATAAACATTATTTATATGAAAAATAGTGGAAAGAAAACCTTTTCTTCCAAATCTAAAGCATCAATATCATGTATCCCAATTTGGAGAACATGATTGTAGTACCACTAATACAAAGAGTATAGATTATTACAAGTATCCAAGTTTGTTTCATTTCATGAATATGCATTTATTATCAGGAAAATGGTGGAAAGAAAAGCTTTTCTTGCAAATCCAAAGCATCAATACCGTGTATTTTAATGTGGAGAACATTATTGTAATGCCACTAATAAAAAGAGTGGAGATTATTACAAGTATCCAAGTTTATATCATTTCATGGATATACATTGACTGCAAGGAAAATGGTGGAAAGAAAAGCTTTCCTTGCAAATCCATGGCATCAAGACCATGTAGCCCAATAAGGAGAACATGATTGTTGTGCCCATAACAAAAAAATAGAGATTATTACAAGTATCCAAGATTATCTCATTTTAGTGATAAACATTAATTATGCGAAAAATGATGGAAAAAAAAGCTTTTCTTGTAAATCCAAAGCATCAATACCATGTATCCCTATGTGGAGGACATGATTGTTGTGCCCATAACAAAAAGAATAGAGATTATTTCGAGCATCCAAGATTATCTTATTCCGCAGATAAACATCATTTATACAAAAGATAGTGGAAGGAAAAGCCTTTCTTGCAAATCTAAAGCATCAATACTATGTATCCCAATGTGAAGAACATTATTGTAGCGCCATTAATAAAAAGAGTGGAGATTATTGCAAGTATCCAAGTTTATCTCATTGCACGGATATGCATTGATTATAAGAAAACTTGGGGAAAATGCTTTTCTTCCAAATCCAAAGCATCAATATCGTGTATCCCAATGCGAAGAGCATAATTGTAATGCCCTTAATAAAAAGAATAGAGATTATTATGAGCATCTAAGTTTGTCTTATTTCACGAATGAAATTAATTACAAGAAAATGGTAGAAAGAAAAGCATTTCTTGCAAATCCAAAGCATCAATACCATGCATCGTAATGTGGAGAACATTATTATAGTGCCACTAAAAAATAAAGTGAAGATTATTACAAGTATCCAAGTTTATATCATTCCATGGATATACATTGATTATAAGTTATGTAAGCACAACCATGATACATTGCAAGAGGAATGGAACCAAAGATGAGCTAGCAATGCCGAAACAAGATTAAGAGTTAAGAAGTTCAAAGAAGCACCTCAATCCTACATGGGAAAAATTGTAGATGGCATGGCATCTTAAGAGACAATAAGGACTAATGGCATCATATCTAATTAACTAGGGCTAAATGTACAAGGAAACTTTAATTCTTGGTTAATTAATTATTTTAAGTTAGAATAATAGCTTTGGGTAGCCCACTATTAGTATTTTGCATGTTGGCTTTTATTTATTATGGGCTTATTTTGATGAGATGGGTTTTTATTCACCTTCAGCTCATTTGATTTAAACCTTTAGGCTTAATGTGCTGTATTTTAGAGATGTTAGGTTTGGGCTTTAGTTATTTATATGAGAGACCCATGTTTAAAGGTGTTTTATATCTCTAGGGTTTTTTGTTATTTTTCTTTTCAAAGGGTATAAATACCTTATAATAAACATTGTATGGTAGATTTCGTTAAATGAAAAATATTAAGTTTTTACTCATGCTGGGGAGGATTGATTCTCTTATTCTATTACATCAAGAATATAATTCTTATAAAGGTAATTACTTGTGGCAAATTTTATTCTTATTTTCAAATCAACCTTATCATAAATGTTTCCATTCATATAATTGATTAGGGGTTCATTAGGGTTGGGAATTTCTTTCTGTTCATGTTCTTGTCAAAGTGTGGGTTTAAGGGTTTCGGGTTCTTTAGCCATGGGGTTCTGCATCATTTGGCATCAGGGCTTGGATTGGGGTAAATTCTAATTATCTTGTTAGGTTCATCTTATTCTTAAGTTTTTTCTTCTCTTTTCTTTTTCTCATGTTTGCTCTTTAAGTTATTCGCTACCCTAGCTATCATATAAAATTTAAAAAAAATTAGATCAGTTGCTAGAGAAAAACAAGTGGAATTAAATTTGTGTCTCGGCTAGGAGAAGAAAAGCACAAAAGAAATATTAATTTGGTTGGCAGCGAGGCCTTGAATCTATACACTTAAGGTAGAATTTAAAGTAATTATTTATATGGAAATAATCAAATTTAGATCTGTTCATAATTTAAATTTAGAAATTAAATAGAAAAGTCAAAGTGGCATAAGCATGATTTATGGGTTTGGCGTCATTCTAGGACAGGTTTCTTGAGTTCCTTATTTTGTTTTTTTTAGTGTCCTTACATCTATTCATCAAAATTGACTTTTCCAATAGAGAAATATTAATTTCTACATTTATGCATTAGTTTTGTCATTTTTCCTTTATTCTAAGTCACTATTTTAGGTGTCTCATACTTTTTTGTTTAAACTAACAATTTGAATCTTATTACTTTGAAATTTGTATTTTGAGCGGCACGCATATCTTCCTCTTGTGTACTTATTTCATCTTCCTTTATTTTGGTATTTTTGCTTCTAGTTTTGTGCCTATCTTCTTTGTTAGGTGTTTTCATTGCATTCCTAGTTTTAATTTGCTATTTGTGAATTACCTTGATTGGAAATTGAATTCTAAAGTGCTATTGAGGACAACAACCATAAGTTTGAAAGCTTAAAAGAGCATAAAAGCCAATTTTAAGTGAAACACGAGTGGAATGCCATCTTTTAAGTGAAACACATAAAGGAGTGAATTGTAAGCTTGTTTTTATTGCTAACTATTTTCTTACAGCTTTTGTTAATAAGAATGGCCTAAAGTAAAGATGGAAAAGAAACATTGCGTGAGGGGGAGGATAAAATTATGCCTAATCTAAAATTGATGTATAAGGCATTCATGAGTGAGTTCAAGAAGTTATCCACTAGAATGGATGGGATGGATGAAAGAATTAATGAAGCTAGTAGAATCCAAAACCGTAGTAGATCAATTGACAGTCATAAGAATAGGGAGAAAGAGTTGGGAATAATGTGTGATGAGTATAAAGATGAAGTGCAATCTGTGAGGAGTAGAGAAAGGAGGAAGAAAGAGTGAATGGAAAAGATAGCAACATTAATGCCATCAAGATGAAAATTCCATACTTTAAAGGTTAAACTAATGCTGAAGTGTACTTAGAGTAAGAAAGAAAGGTGTACATGATTTTTGCTTGTCATAACTATTCTCAAGATAAAAAAGTGAGATTAATGGAATTCTTTAATTATGCACTAATTTGGTGGGATGAATTGACAAAGAATAGAAAGAAGAATAGGGAACCACCATATCCATTTGGGAAAAGGTAAAAAAATGAAAAAAAGAGGTTTGTGCCATCTTATTACTATAGAGAGTTGCACTACCAATTACATTAACTCACACAAGGATCTAGATTCGTAGAAGATTATCACAAGGAGATAGAGATGCTATTGATTAAAGCTAATATAGAAGAGGAGAAAGAGGTGACAATTGCTCGATTCATAAGCAGTTTCAATAGGGAAATTACTGATGTGGTTGAGTAGCAACATTATGTAGAGATGAAGGACCTAGTGAACATTACCATAAAGGTAGAGAAGCAACAAAACAAAGGAGGGGGGCCAAGTCTTTCTTAAATTTCAGTAGCAAATGGAGTCTAAAATGAAACAAAAAATAAAAATAAAAAGATGGAGCACTATTTAAATTGCAAGAAAAATAGTAATTTAATTGAATAAGGTACTACTGATCCATCTTTTAAACCTTCTAAACATAGGGATATTAAGTGCTTTAAATGTCAAGGGCATGGTCATTATGCATCTGATTATCCTAATAGAAAGACTATGTTTATTAGGAGTGATGATATTATTTTTGAGTCTGATGGTAGTGATTTGAGTATGCCACCTTTAGAAGATTGTTTTGATATTAATAGGAGTGTTGAATATGCTGTTAAGGGTGAATCTTGAGTTGCTAGGTGTGCATTGAACTTGAATATGAAGGAAGATAGCCTAGAACAAAGGGAGAACCTGTTTCACACTAGACGCTTGGTAGATGGGAAAGTTTGTAGCATGATCATAGATAGGGGTAGTTGCACTAATGTAGCTAGTACTACTTTGGTAGAGAAGTTGAGGCTAAAATGTGATAAACACCCTAACCAATACAGACTATAATGGTTGAATGATAATCGTAAAGTTAAAGTTACTAAGCAAGTAGTTGTTGCATTCTCTATTGGCAGATATGCTGATGAAGTTACATGTGATGTTATGCCTATGCAAGCTGGTCATATATTATTGGGAAGACCATAGCAATTCGATAGGCGTGTTATGCATTATGGGTGCATGAATAGGTATTCTTTTATGTGTAATGGGCAGAAAATTACCCTTGCACCTTCTCACGCAAAGAAGCATACTTGAATAAATAAAAATTTGACAAGCATCAAGTCAGGATTCAAATAGTAAGGCGAAAAAGAAAGAATAGAGAAAAGAGGCCATGAGAGAAAAGAATAAAATTAAAGGCCTAATGCTGAATGACTGCACAAGTGAGAAAAAAATGGGATATGTAGAAGAAAAAAAGTTAGTGAGTGAAAAAAAAAGAAAAAAATGTGAAAAGTGAGCAAAAAATGAAAGGAGTGAAAAAGTTAAGACATAACCATGTTTATATGCAAAAGAGAGAGTTAAAAAGTGCATACTTAGGCAAGAGAGCTTTAATATTGATTCGGTTTAAGGAAATGTTGTTTACTAACCCTGACCTTGACCTAAATTTACCTAATGTGTTTGTGACTTTATTGTAGGATTATGATGATGTTTTTCCTAAGGAGGTAGCCCATGAGTTACCACCTTTGAAAAGGATTAAGCACCAAATTAACTTTATCCTAGGAGCTCAAATTCTTAATCATCCGGCTTATCGTAGCAATCCAAAAGAGATAAAAGAACTACAAAGGCTAGTGGATGAATTACTTAAAAAAGGATATGTGAGGGAGAGCATGAGTCCTTGTGCTGTGCCTGTTCTTTTAGTGCCAAAAAAAGATGGAATATGGAGGATGTGTATGGATTGTAGAGCGGTCAATAAGATCACTGTAAAGTATCACCATCCTACCTAGGTTAGATGATATGCTAGATAAGTTGCATGATGATGCATACATTTTCACCAAAATTGATTTAAAAATTGGCTATCATCAAATTAAGAAGAAAGAAGGTGATAAATGGAAAACTACATTTAAGACCAAATATGGATTGTATGGGTGGTTGGTTATGGCTTTTGGCTTGTCTAATGCATCTAGTATTTCATGCACTTAATGAATCATGTTTGATGTGAGTTTCTTGGAAATTTTATGGTTGTTTACTTTGATGACATATTGATTTACTGTAAGAACTTAGATGAACGTATTACGCATGTTAAGGCTATTTTGGATATGCTTAGGAAAGAGATGTTGTATGCAAACCTTAAAAAGTGTTCATTTGCATGGATAAAGTTGTCTTCTTAGGTTTTATAGTGAGTTCTAAGAGAGTTGAGGTTGACTTTGAAAAGGTGAAAGCTCTTCAAGAATGGCCAACACCGAAGTCAACTAGTGAGGTTTGGAGTTTCCATGGTTTAGCAAGTTTTTATAGGCGATTTGTTAGGGATTTCTCTACTATTGCTGCCCCATTGAATGAAATCATTAAGAAGAATATTGGTTTTAGATGGGAGAAAGAACAGGAAAATGCATTTAATACCTTAAAGAAAAAGTTATGTACTACACCTATTTTGCGTTTGCCTGATTTTTCCAGGACTTTTAAAATTGAATGTGATGCTTATAGGATTAGTATAGGGGCTATTTTGATGCAGGAAAATTGACCCATAACATATTTCAGTAAGAAGTTGAGTGGATCAGTTTTAAACTACTTTACTTATGATAAGGAGCTTCATGGCTTGGTGGGAGCTCTTGAATATGGGAACATTACTTGCTACCTAAAAAGATTGCGATACCTAGTGATCATCAATCTCTCAAGTACTTAAAAGAATAAGGGAAATTGAGCAAAAGGCATACAAGTTGGGTGGAATATCTTGAAACATTTTCGTATGTGATAAAATACAAGCAAGGTAAAGAAAATGTTGCGGCCAATGCACTATCAGGAAGATACGCTTTGATTTCTATGCTTACTTCTAAGTTACTTGGATTTTAGCTTTTAAAAGAGTTATATGTTGATGATGCTGATTTTGCTAATGTATGTCAAGCTTGTGAACATGTTGCATTTGATAAGTTCTATAGATATGAAGGATATCTTTTTAAGGGCAAACAACTTTACGTTCCTGCATGTTCTATTAGGGAGTTACTTGTTAGAGAATCATATAGTGGAAGGTTAATAGGGCATTTTAGTGTGTAAAAAACCTTAGATATGCTTAGTGAACATTTTTATTGGCTGAATATAACAAGAGATATGGAAAGGGTTTGTGCCAAGTGTATTGCATGTAAACAAGCCAAGTATAGGTCTATGCTTTATGTTCTGTCTACATCTTTACCCATACATAGTAAACCTTAAACTGATTTATCTATGGATTTTGTATTGGGTTTAGCTAGGACTAGGAAAGTTAGGGATAACATATTTGTTGTTATGGATAGATTTAGTAAAATGGCTTCTTTCATTGCTTGCCATAAAATAAATGATGGAACAAATATTACTGATATTTTCTTTATAGAAGTGGTTCAGCTTTACGTTATGCCAAGAACCATTATTTCAGATAAGGATGTTAAGTTTCTAAGTCATTTTTGGAGAGTTTTATAGGGAAAGTTGGGCACTAAACTTTTATTCTCTATACATGTCACCCACAAATTGATCGGCAAACTGAAGTAGTTAATAGGACTTTAGGAACCATGTTGCATGCAAGTATTGGAAAAAACTTTAAAACATAGGAATTGCTATTCATTGAGTTTGCATATAATCGTTCTATACATTCTTCTACAGGTTATTCTTCATTTAAAGTTGTGTATGGTTTTAATCCATTAATAGTGTTAGATTTGATGCCTTTACCTTTGAATAAGATTGCTAATTTAGACGGCAAGAAGAAGGTTGACTTGGTTAAAACAATACAGAGAAAGCACGAGAACAAATTGAGAAAAAGAATACATGAATGCACAAAAGGCAAATAAAGGTAGGAAGCAAGTTATCTTTGAACCAGGTGATTGGGTTTGGGTGCATATGCGAAAGAGAGGTTTCCACAACCAAGAAAGTCAAAACTTGATGTAAGGGGTAATGGACCATTCCAAGTGTTGGCATGCATCAATGACAATGTATACAAGATGGACTTGCCAGGTGAGTATAATATTAGTGCTACTTTTAATGTTTCTGACTTATTTCTTTTTTACTTTGATTCAGATTTAAGAATGAATCCTTAGGAAGAAGGAGGGGATAATGTGAGCACAACCATGGTACATTGAAAGAGGAATGGAACCAAAGATGAGCTAGTAATGCCAAATGGACCGGTGATAAAATCAAAAGTTAAGAAGTTCAAAGAAGCGCTTCAATCCTATATAGGCAGAATTGTAGATGGCATGGAATCTCAAGAGACAATAAGGACCAATGACATCATATCTAATCAAATGGGGTTGAATTTGTAAGTAGACTCTAATTCTTGTTTAATTAATTATTTTAAGTTAGAAGCATAGCTTTGGGCAGCCTACTACTTGTATTTTGCATGTGGGCTTTTTTTAATTTATTATGGGGTTATTTTGATGAGATGGGTTTTTATTGGCTTTCAGCTTATTTAATTTAAACCTTTGGGCTTAATGGACTGTATGTTAGAGATGTTAGGTTTGGGCTTTAGTTATTTTGGTGGGAGGCCCATGTTTAAAGGCCTTTTATATCTCTATGGTTTTTTGTTCTTTTTCTTTTCAACGAGTATAAATACCTTATAATAAACATAGTATGGTAGATTTTGTTAAATGAAAAATATTGAGTTTTTACTTATCTTGGGGAGGATTGCTTATCTTCTTCTATTGCATCAATAAGTAAGTCTTCTTTAATTGTCCACATAGCTTTGACACTTATGGCATTTTTGGGCATAATTGATGTAGTCTCTCTCGAGGGTCCGCTAATAATAACCTATTTTCATGATTTTCTTGGCCATCCGATGTCCATTAGCATGTATGCCATAAATCCTTTTACAAACTTCTTCTCGGATCTTTTTGGCTTTAGGAGTGTCAACGCATCTGAGCACTACTTGATCATGACTCTTTTTGTATAAGATTTTTCCATCAAGAACAAATCCCATAGCCAGCCTTTTGATAGTCCTCTTATCAATCTCAATTGCATGTTTGGGATATTGCTGATCCTTAGTGCAACAAAGGATGTCATAGTACCATGATAGGCTATCTTTCTCTTTTTTCACACTATGATAATGAGCTAGAGTTATGTAGATGCTTATCTGGATGGAAGCAACATCTAACTCCTGGTTAACTTTAAACATGGATAATAAGGTAGCTAAAGCACTAGCTATTTGGTTCTCTTCTCCAGGTAAGTGTCAAAAACTAATATCATCAAATTCTTTCTTGAGCTCTGCTATCAGCTTCCTATACTGCATCAACTTGGCATCATAAGTTTGCCACTCTCTTTTCAATTGGTAGATGACTAGGGCCGAATCACTGAACACCTGTAATATCTTGACATTCTTCTTAATGGCTACTTGAAGCCCCATGACATAAGCTTTATATTCTGCGATATTATTTGTGTAGTCAAAATTTAGCCTTATTATGAACGGATAATGACTCCTATTAGGTGACATCAATATTGCCCCAATTTTATGTCCTAGAGCATTTGATGCTACATCAAAATACATCTTCCAGGGTTGATCTTGGTTAGAGGCATCTTCATCTTTAGAAATGCATATTAGATCTTCATCTGAAAAGTTAAAATTTAAGGGTTCATAGTCATCGACCACTCAACTTGCCAAAAAATCAACTATCGCAATGCCTTTATGGCCTTTTGACTGACATAAGCAATGTTGTATTCAAAAAATAGGACTTGCCATCTAGCTAGCCTTCCTGATAGTGTAAGGGGCTTCACATAGATACTTGATAGGATCAAGCCTTGAAATCAACCATTTGGTGTGATATAGCATGTACTGCTTGATCCTCATGGCTATCCACACTAAAGAACAACATAACTTCTTGACTGCAGAGTAATTGCACTCACATTTTGTGAACTTTTTGCTTACGCAGTAGATTGCTTGTTCCTTCTTTCTCGACTCATCATGCTGTCTTAATACACAACCTATATACTTGTCAATGACTAGTAAGAAAGGATTTAAGGTTGATCGGGCACCGACAGTACCAACACTAGCAGGCTTGATAGATAATGTTTTACTTTCTCAAAGGCTTTTTGACATGCCTCATTCCACTCTCCTGGATTTTGTTTACAAAAGAGCCAAAAGATGGGGTCGCATTTGTTAGTGAGCTGGGATATGAATCTTGTAACGTAGTTCAGTCTCTCTAAAAAACTT
Organism: Adansonia gregorii; assembly: GCA_038382025.1. Lineage (NCBI taxonomy): Eukaryota > Viridiplantae > Streptophyta > Magnoliopsida > Malvales > Malvaceae > Adansonia > Adansonia gregorii. The sequence continues at coordinate 10,605 of JBBYHO010488529.1, forward strand.
CTCACTTTATTTCAGGTTTAAAGTGGTGGCATATCTTGAATGGCTTTGACTTTGTCTAGGTCAACTTCAATCCTTTTTTGCTAACCATAAAGCCTAAAAGCTTACCCAAAGTGACTCTGAAGGTACACTTGGCAGGATTCAATTTGAGTTGAAATTTTCATAGCCGTTTAAAAATTTTCTAAAGGTCTTTGACATGCTCATCTTTTTTTGTTAACTTGGCAATCATATCGCCAACGCAAACTTTAATTTCTTTATGTATCATCATAGAATAGGGCTACCATGGCCCGTTGATAGGTTGCCCCAGTATTTTTCAGTTCGAAAGGCATGACATTATAGCAAAATATTCCTCACATAGTTACGAAAGTTATTTTCTCCATGTCTTCAGGCACCATTTTGATATGGTTATAGCTTGAGAATCCATCCATGAAGGAGAGCATAGCATTCTTGGTCGTGTTGTCTACCAAAGTGTTGATACGGCGTAGCGGGAAGTTATCCTTTGGACTAGCTCAGTTTAGATCTCAATAATCAACACACATTTGTACTATGCTATCTTTCTTTAAGACTAGGACTATATTGGCAACCTATTCTGGAGATTTGGCTACTCCAATAAACCCAGCATCAAATTGCTTCTTGACTCTTTTTTAATTTTGAGAAGCATTTTCGACTTCATCCACTTTAACTTTTATCGGATCGGTTTGCATTAGGGCTTAATAGGAAGCTTGTGGACCATTATATTAGTATTTAGTCCTAGCATGCCTTGATATGACCAAGCAAATACATCTCGATATTCTTGGAGTAAGTCTATTAGCTTAGGCCTAGTTGTTGACTTTATTGAGGTTTTATTTTAACATCCTTTCGATCCTTCGAGTACCCAAATTTATTACTCATGTTGGGTCTTTATAGGGCATGATTTGCCTTTCCTCTTGCTTAACTAATCATAAGAGGTTTGGTGGTAAGAAGCTCTCTTCAAAATCTTCTTCAAGATCAACTTTACTAGTGTAAATTAAGTATTTGAAATTGATCTTCGGCAACCCATTAGACACATCCACATCACTGTCATCAGGACACCTGAAAGGGTAAAGAAATAAACATTGCAAAAGGCACACACAGACAACTAAGGGATTTGGATAAAAATGAAGGCAAAATAGTAATGCAGACAAAAAGGTTAAAAAATGATACACAATATAGAACTATATATGCAAAAGTCATTTCATTGATAATGTTTGATAAAAAATGCCCCTAACATAGGACACCTATCTGCCTTTAGGCAAGGGCAGGTAGGTTTTCATTTTTTGACATTACATGAAAAGAATAAGAAAAGTGCAGGGGCTTTCGTCATAACCCTATCATCAAAATCAGGACTTAGTGGAAGGACACGAATTTTATCGTTCAGTATCTTAGAGATAAAGGTTATTAAGTGCTTTGTTTAAGATTACCAAGACATCTTTAGTCTTTTGCTCTTCTGGTTCGCTTAGATTAATTCATCCTCTCAAATGAAATATCTTATAAAGAGATACGAACATTATCGGCTTCAATTCCCCCTCTTGACCTAATGATTGTGTTATCTCCTGGTTGCAGATCCTCTTTTCTTACTACTTTCTTGAGTGCACATTGGCCTTGAATCCTAAGCCTCTTTTGTTGGCTTCAGTGGTAACCTATAAGGCTTAGGCTATCCCTTGCAGATTCTTAGCGAGCCCCTTTCCAACACTGGAACCTTTGTCAATGGTCATTTTTAAACTGAATGGGCACTCTTTGATAGATAAGGTTCAACTATTGGCAATCTTTCTCCTATAAATATTTCATTAACAAACTTGAAAGATTTGAAAGATGACTCTAATGCATCTTCATTAAGCTCTATCTAGAGATCCTTAGTAAATGCAATGGCGATGATTTCTTCTTTAACTCCAATGGTGACTACTTTATCATCTATCACAAATTTGAGCTTCTAATGGAGAGAAGATATGACAGCTTCGATGGAGTGTATCCATGGCCTTTCTAATAGGCAGTTGTGAGAAGGATTAATATCCATAACTTAGAAGTTCACTTCATATGTACATAGGCCTATCTGGAGCTAGATTATGATATTTCCAATTACTCTACAACATGTTCCATCAAAAGCTCGGACTATGGTATGGCTACTTTTGATGTTAGACCGATCGATAGGGAGTTTGCTTAATGTAGTCATAGGCATGACATTAAAGGCCAACCCATTGTCTATGAGTACTTTGGGCAAAATATGTCCCTCGCAATGGGTAGTGATATGCAAAGCTTTATAACTGCCCCTGCCTACTGGTAGGATCTCATCATTAGTGAAAGAGATATAATTATCATCCATGATGTTGTTCACTAGCCGATCCAATTTATCTATGAAGACATCCAATGGCACATATGTTTCATTTAACACCTTTAGTAATGCATTTCGATGAACCTCCGAATTAAGAAGCAGAGATAGCAAAAAAATCTTTGTAGGTTATTTGCTTAACTGGTCTACAATGTAGTATTCACTATGCTTGATGAACTTAAAAAACTCCATGGCTTCCCTTTCACTTACTGCTTCCTTGACTTTTTCGGGCTTAAAATTTTTTGCTTGGGCCTGAGTAGTATTAGTGCTTGCAGATGCATCAACTTCTTATTTTTCTGGAGTAGATGAAGCGTAACACCAGTCTCTATAGGTTAGTGACTAACTCCTAACAGTTCCATTGTAGTAGTGGATAATGTTAGTTCTCTAATCATCACTACCTGATTCTCGTATTTCCAGGGGATAACTTTATTGCTCTTATAGGAGAATGGTTTAGGTACCTTTATAAGTAACTTTGGTGTAGGTACAAAAAGCTAGCCTTAGGACTTGACTTGCCATAAATAATAAGGGGTCAATTTCTCTTATAAGGGTGCTGCATGGTTTCATCTCCTATCATGTTGATAGATTCAATAGTAGGTGTGATTTCATGATAGAATTCTATTTAGCCTTCATTCATTATTCTTTGAACCATGGACCTAAACTCCTTACTTGTTTGTAAGGTATGGACTATAATTATATGGAAGTCATAAAAGTTGTTAGGATTGCCTTCTAATTTTTTTGTTACATTTAGCAACCTAACCTGAATCAATGCTTGCCAAATCAAAAACATTGGCATCCTTACATCCTCTATGCTTGCCTTGACTTCACATTTATTTTTAATGTCGATCATGTTTACAGTCGGCTCAGTGTAGTTTGGTAAAGGATTGGCGTCAATATTTAGTCCCTGGTTCGTCCTCAAACTATAAAACTTTTGAGTTAGATTTTGCATAGTTATTTTGAAAGATATGCAGTTCTCAATGTCATACCCTGTTACCTCAGCATGGTATTCACAGTGGGCATTAGGTTTATAACATTGCAGGTATAATGGCCTTTTTCCTAGGACATAGATTAAGGCCACTAAATGATTTTGGAGTAAAGTCTGGTAGAGCTCCTTATAGGTCATAGGGATAGGATCAAAATGTTGTCTTGGTTAATTTACACCTCGATTGCCATGTGCATTATTGGTTGCTCGATTGGTACTTTGGTGAACTTTTGGAGGGTAGTTTTATGGTGGGTTGGATGGGATTGCAAACGATGGTTTATAGGTTATGGCATTAATTAGCTGAGGGGGTATGGTGATAAGATGATAATACAGCATGCTTGGGTAATGAGGGTCGGATATTTAACACCGTTTTGGCTGAGATAAGCTAGCATAACTTATGGCATTGGCCTCTCTTCCTTTTTTTTATCAAGAATGGGCTTCTTACTTGATTTAACTGTTTCCCCGATAGACATTCTACCACACTTAATGGCAGCATCGATCATTTCACCGAAGAGCACTAAGTCTACAAATTTTTTAGTGGCATTCTTTATGAGCTTCTCATAATAAGAAGCACGTAAGGTGTTAATGAAAGTGACTGTTATCTCTTTTTTTATGAGGGGTGCTAGACTATGGCTGCCTCTTCTCTCTACCTTTAGGCATATTGCCTGAAACTTTGAGTTGATCTCTTCTTGAAATTCATTAGGGATAGTCAATCTGGCACCCAATCTGGCACATGTTGGCATAGATTTAGAAAGGCCTTGGCCAAGTCGGCCAATGATTGGATTTTCACATTGTCTAGCTTGTTATACCATCGAGCTGCTGTCCCAATGAGGCTGTGCTGGAAGGAATGGATGAGGACCTTTTCATCTGTCTCATACTTAGCCATCTTTTGTAGATACATTCGGACATGGATAGAAAGGTCAGTGGTTCTATTAAACTTTTTAAATTTTGGGACTTTGAACTTTGAGGGAATGATAAAGTTGGACACTAAAATAGCAATTGCATATCAAGAGCTTCGAATTTGTCACTCCCTTCGATAGCTTAGAGGTATTTTTCTAGTAGCTAGAATTTGTTCACTTCATTTATAGTCATGGTGGACTTTTAACCTTCTGTTTTCTCTGGTTTCTCATGGTCAAGGGTTATTAGATCTATCGATGAGACTCCTACGTTTACCCCTTGAGTGTCGAGAATGAATTGACCTGTCTAATAGGATTTAGGTAGATGCCTAGCAAAGCTTGACTAGTAGGGATAGGAGTGGGCCATTGTTCTTGTCTGGTTCCCCCCAGGTAGGTTTTAGATTATTGGCAGGGAGATTTTCGAGTTAAGAAGATCATTCCTTGTTTTAATAGTACTAGTTTACCCTTTTTCTTTCATAGAGCCGATCATTAGTTCCATAAGTTTCACAATTTGATTTTGCATTTTGTATTGCTGATGAAGCATATGGCCTTACGATTCCTTAACCATTAGCTTAAGTCACTCAATTTGAGCTTCATGATTGCTCTCAATGATTTGCTTACGGCATCATGTATACTAGCGGTCCATGATGTAATATTCTGTGTTCTTGATTGATCTCAGAATCCCTTAGACTTTTATGGCCCAATTCTCGTATTAGACTTTTATTTAAAAATATATTTATCGATGAGTATTTATGATGCAATGACGAGTTAAGATAATGAATGATTGATGCAAGTGTAATTAAAAATAGTGAAATTAAATACGCATATGTATTAGAGACAATTGATTCTTGGAATAGCTTCGTCAATAACATCATTCATAGAGTCACAAAAAGGTTTTTTCTTTTAGGACATGATTACATCTAAAAGTATCTAACGTGATTACATTGTGTAATTAGATGATTAAGAAAACCCAAAAGTCATTGCCTACAATTTCCAACAACGATGTCTCACCTTGTGGACTGAGCTATTTCAATGATGTTATTCGCTTCTCGTTGAGCCATGTAAACTTGTCTAGTGAGGTGCTAATGTTGTTCTTGGTAGTTCAAACATGCTTGGTTGATTGTCGCTTGCCAATCTAGTTTGCATTGCTCGAAAACCCTTGTTAGTTCACTAATATAACCATGATGATCCTAAAGAGACTATTCTAACTCCTGGATTCTATGAGTGAGGTCCTCATTTTTAACCCTAGCAGCTCTCGCATCTCGCATTTAGGCCTCGAGTCTTTGATTCCTTCATTGGTAGGTAGAAGTAAGAGCATGTGCCATCGTGAATTTTTCTTACTAGTTCTGACTTCCTCCTTTTGCTGATTCAGCTCACGATTGAGAGTGCCAACTTTCACTTCCCATTTGACTGATGTCTTTTAAATGCGTTGGGACTTATTAGCTTTTTGGAGTGTCACATAATCTTGTTTAGGCTCTTGAGGTCATCTTTGAAGTTATCTCTTTCTTTAATAACTCAATCCATTTCATCGCTCCTAAGATAAATATCCATCTCTAGCTGGCCATTTTCCTCTTTAAGTCGAGAGATTTCTGTAGCAAAGGATGCCTTTTCTCGATCAAACTTCCTCTTAAGTAGCTTGACCTCAGAAGGTAGTTCCTTTATTAGGATTTGTAGTATCTCGGAGTTGGGTGGTGACAATGGATTGTTGATATGGTAGAGTCTCCATTCTTCATATGCAGGCGTGGTGAGGCTTCCTCTCCAGTATTTTTCCATACAATGGATCTTCTTCCAAGCTTGGAAAGCTAGCTAGACTTTTGCTTTATAAGTAGGCTCTCCATATTTAAAATCCCAATGTTCCATGTCTTTGAAAAACAGGATGCATTGCTGGCATTGGAACTGACACAATACTAATAGAGGAGCATACTAGTATTTCCCTATAATCCCGGAGCAGTACACAAGTGTAGTCTCCACATCTGTACACAATTAACTGAGGGAACACTTATGGGGCTTTCCATGTGATTTCTTCCTCCTTGATCTTTGTAATTCCTTGACCCAATGCTTTTTTATCTTATCTTGATGACATTCTTCCTCTAATGTTGTGGAAGGAGGACTAAATCTTGAAGAAGAAATTTTGTCTAACTTTCCCCTTCCTACCACAGAGATGACCTACAAGCAATATCTAGACCAATGGGGCACACCTAATAAACCTTCCTATTCTCATTCTTTCACAAAAGTTGAGGGTGTGGATGGTGTTAGTGCTTTGCACTAAATTCAATCTAACTTGGCCCTTTCTATGTTGAGCAAAGCTGTGTACTCATCAATGGTAGGGACTAAATCTTTTTGGTTGAAGGTCAAACATCAATAGGTCGAATTCTAGAACTATGTCACTGCTCGTAGTAAGCCATCATCCAACTAAACTTGAAGTAAGAGAGCTATATGCTCATACTTTTTAGTGAAGGCTTTCTTCTAATTGTTATCCCAACTATCCTAAATATGCTTTAATTCTCGACAATCATTTTGACAAAAATTGATCTTGACCTCTTCATGTATTTTTTAGATATAGTCGAGCTTTAGAATGTCCCTATCTTAGCGTTGGTGACCTTTTGACCATGTTCTGACGTTTTCAAATGACTTGATAGTTGAGATAAGCTGTTGCTCCATAGATGATGCCCCTTGCTGAGCATTGAACCAGAACAGTTGTCCCAAAATGATGATACCCACAATGGTTATGATGAAATGGTTCATGCACCAAAACATAACCAAAGTGAGAATAAGTTAGTGGAACATTTAGGAGACAAATGCAAGGAAATAAAGAATTTAAGAACATTTGAACAAAAAAAAATCATAACATGTCTCAACCAAGGTGGTGATATGAGAAATGGCAACATTTTGACATGTCAGGATGCAATCTGCCCTTCATGAGGTGTTGCAATATCTTATTTTAATGGAAAAATAATTGACCAATAGTAATATTTATTTATCACCACCAGTGCAGATGCGCGTTAAGCCATGACTTGAACAACATAATGGCTTACAATATAAGACATTGTGAATAATGGTTTTTGCTCACCATCACTTATTTATACAAAGGTTAGTCATCATTAGAGCGGCATGACGGCATGTCTTGATAAATGATAAAAATGCAGATACGGGTGACAATTGTATACTCACTATCAACTACATAATTATGGTAATTAAGAGTAAAGGTTAGGAATGTTTCCTCGAGTGACCCTATTCTCTAGGTATTCTAGCAGTGTTTTGATATGGTTTGACATGGTTTAGCTCATAGGGCTGACTATATGAGGTTTGATTTGATGCTAAATAGGTATCCAAATTACTCTTCCATCCGATAAGGATAGTCAAGGGACCCTGATCATAGACCCATCGCGAGTTTGGCAGAATGGGTTCAATCTATTGGATGTATTTCCCTTTGCAAATGCAGAGGGTTTCTTATGAGAAACATAGTTAATTTACATCCAAGAAGTTCTTGTCATGCCTATGCGGAGGGTTACTCATGAAGATGGATAGCTTCATCCTAATGACTAGGTTATAACCATGCCATGGAGTTTGGCGGGACACTAATGCACATGCAAGTGCGTGTGTGTGACGGGGAAATGATCAAACCATTTTTGCTTACTTTCGTATTACCATTTTTATTAAATTAATAATTATTTAAAAATAAGACAATCTTAACAATCATGCCAAACAAAAGATTAGTTGACAAAATGAAAAAAAAGGTCATAGTTAAATAGTGATCGAAGATCGAAAGAACCAAGAATCTAGCAAGACACAGCTAGCTATTGGCCAACTCTTTATACAATCTCCAGTGGAGTCGCCAAGCTATCGCAATGTACCTCAGGGTGGATCCTCGTAGATCTATGGATAAGTATGACTTAGAATATTCTTCTGACTTCGAAATGTCTTCTTGATCGAGACTTCTCCTTTGCGATGTGATGAGAATGAGAATGTACAAATTCTCAACTTATGATGTAGCGAAGGGGGCCATAAAATGAATTGCTCATCTTATTAGTCTCGGTTGACTATCACGAAATGGCAAACACATGGAGTCACCACTAATCATTTTGAGCTAGGCATGATCGAATGCCTATTGAAACATATGTTTTTGGGTTACGAAACTCAAAACATCAATCTCGTGGTCTACATAGTAAAAATATTCACCATTTAGGTTCAGGAGTTGGTTACGCATGATGAGGTACGAACATTTTTGTGATGCCTAAAATCGGTGCCTTACTAGCTATGTCTTGTCTCAGTTTCAATTCTTTCTATCTTACCTTGTCCTTTTTGATATAACCCTCTTTTAATGCATGAATCTTATAGAAATACAAATCCAGGTTTTGATGAAAAAGATTTAATCTCATATATGCCCTAGAAAGATGGGGAATATAAATATTTTTAATAATAATGACCTCTGAATTTTACTTTGAAAAAAGAAATATTCCACTTTAGGCATTAGAGAGATACCCGTGTGGGATATTACCCTTAGTTTTATTTGAAATGATTGGAAAACATGAATGCAAATAATCATTATAAAGAAATCATGCTAGTAAGGCAATAAATGAGGGAACATAACATGGATCATTCATTGCAATGATAAAAAAAAAAGGGATGGACTATTGGAATTTATCTTGCAATTGGCATCAATTATTTGGGAATAACAAAATCGGTAATTTTCAAGATGCATCTGGGTTTCTTAATTAAATGAGGTTTGTTTAACATATTCATGAAAATCCAAGAAGGAGAACAAAAGATTAATTATATTTAAAAGATAGGGTTAGAGTATTCCCTTAAAAAGATAGGGTTAGAGTATCCCCAAAGATGAGAAATAACTTTGACAAAGGAGGATTTTTAAATCTTGATAATTTTGAAAAGTGGGGTTAGAGTATCCCCTTGGAAGATTAGGGTTGGAGTGTTCCCATGGATGGCATATCATTTTGATAAAGGAAGATTTTTTTAATCTAGACAATTTTGAAACGTGGGGTTAGAGTATCCTCTTGAAAGGTCAGGGTTGGAGTATCCCTAAAAGTGACATATTTGACGCTCTTTAAAGAAATTGAGTTGGAAAACTTAAATTGACAAAACTTTGTCATTTAGAAAAAAAGTGAACATTTAGACAACTTTTGGCAAAAGAAATTAATGTGAATAAGGATGGTAAAGATGCAAAATATGTTTATGCCTTGATACGAGCCTATAGGAGGTCAAAGCATGTTCTCGAGGCTGATCAGGGTGATACGGAGACATTCGAATGTCTAGAGATGAAATTCAAGAAAACAACCTAATTTTGACCATAATCAAAAATAAGGGAAAACATCGCACTATCTTGCTTCCAAAATTTATTCTAAATTGGTTTGAAGGCTTTAGGGGGTGGACAAGATACTGTTAGAAAGGTAACTCAATGATGGTCAACCTAAAAATATTGCCAATATCCCAAAAAGTCACTTTTCGGGGGAATAAATTTTCAAGTTTGGATTAATTATGCTACTGGCAGAGCATACGAGGACAATGTGTGTCAAAATTTGAAAAATCATTTTGGACTCATTTGGTATCAAAAAATTGCAAATAATACCATTCCAAAAAGGGAATTTCATGAACATTTTAGGCAAAATGCTAGATGAATTTGGAAGAACCGTTTGGCAGGCTTAAAGGGCCCAAGCAGAAGACACTTTGTTCATATTAGGGATTCTGATAGTCTAGGTTTGAAAAATCATAACTCTTTCATTTGGACTGATCTAGGGTTAAGCAAGACCTCGTTTTAAAGGTTTTTTCACACATTTTCAGATAAAAATATTATAAAATTCATGCTACTGCTAGTAGGGGCTAAAGTAAAGTAAAGGATATTTCTTATTTTCTTTATGTTTATGGGTCCAAACTCGAGTCATCGACATTCAAATGTCCATGATTGAAGGGAAAAAGTGGCATGAGGATCACGAACTTATTTGCACAGCCCGAAGTTTTTTAGGATGATGAAATAGCCCGTTGATCATACCACTCAAGGTTTTGACAAAAAAATAAGGCATGAACATTTCGAGAACAAGTGCAAGGCCATTTTTGTCGCAAAATTAGAAGATTTAAACTACTTTAATCAAGATTCCAGATCTGAAAAAAATCAATTTTCCCTAAGATATTTTGCTAACTTTAAAGAAAATGCTAAGTCCATGCTAATCCTTATTGGTTAAGGTTAACATGTTTGGCTTGGGTAGGTTTTGAAAATTAGTTTTTGACAGCTATCAAACATGAATTTAGACAAGGAGGAGAGAATAAACATACAAAGGGATGGCACAAAACATGAATAGGGATGCTAACTTTACTAATGGCCTAGATAAAGAAAGTGTTATGGACTTTGACAAAAAAATGTTATGGAAGCTAAAAATAACAATGATTCAAGAAAAAATGCAAGCTAATGTATAGATATGCTTGAAATATATTAGGCTAATGATTTATACATGGATTAATCATAACAAGATACATGGATATGGCATAAAATGCATGAGCAAGAGCTATCAAAATAATAAGGATGAAATAAGGCATTTTGCAAATCAAAGGGGCATTAAAGCATCCAAATCCTAAACTACCACAACCAAAGGCCACAATAATGCATTCAAATCCTAAAAGGGTGATGGAAAAATGGAGAGCTCACTAAAATGATGAAGATACTAAAAAATAAAAAATGAAAGTGATAAAGTAATAAGTTCTACCAATAAACTTCAATTTTTGGCCAAATAGTTGGAGCAGCAGAGATGGCTTGAACTTCCCTCTTTTCCTTGTTGTTAATAAGCAAGAAAAAGAGAGAAATAATGAGGTTTTGGTTTTGGTATGGATAATGGTGATTTTCAGAATGTGTAGAGGTTGAAAGTAAGTGTTTTGAGGATATTTTTGGGTGTTGAGTGAAGAGCTATAGGATTTGGTTTTCTTGGTGTAGGAATGTGTTTTGAAAGCTAAAAATAAGCTAGAATCTAATCTCCTTTAGCTGAGATATAAGTGTTCTATTTATGTCAGCATTTTGGAGACAATTTAGAGGTGTTCTTGGTCATTTCTCAAGGGGGACAAAGTGATGTCAGCTTGGTGGCTATAGAGTGGCTGTAGGGAGCCACTTGCTGCATGTGATGGACATAAGGTGGCTGGTTTAAATGCTGAAATGATTTTCTAACAAATTAGGTGGCTAATGGTGATCTTAGTTAACAAACTAGGGAAGAGTAGGATGATCATGTGACATTGACCTTTTTGATCAAATTTAGACTTCAAGAAAAATGTTTTGATTAATTCAAAAGTCCAAATTTGTTACTTGATATGGTTTTCATCTTTTTTTTTATGAGAAGAAATATGTTAAGTTTTTGATTAATGGTGGACGAGTCAAAAATAATCTGACCATGGAAAATTAGCTCAATTGCTAAAAAAATTAGCTTAAACAAAATAAGGTGTCTACAATTATAGGTATCCAAGTTTGTCTTATTTCATGGATGAAGATTGACTATAAGGAAAGTAGTGGAAAGAAAAGCTTTTCTTGCAAATCCAAAGCTTCAACATCGTGTATCCCAGTGAGGTGAACATGATTGCAGTGCCCATAACAAAAAAAATGGAGATTATGACGAATATCCTAGTTTGTCTCATTTCATGGATGAACTTTAATAATAAGCAAAATGGTGGAAAAAAGTTTTCTTGCCAAATCAAAGCATCAATATCATGTATCATAATGAGGTGAACATGATTGTAGTGCCCATACTAAAAAGAATGGAGATTATTATGAATATCCAAGTTTGTCTCATTTCACGGATGAACTTTAACAATAAGCAAAATGGTGGAAAGAAAAGTTTTCTTGCCAAATCAAAGCTTCAATATCGTGTATCCCAATAAGGTGAACATGATTGCAGTGCCCATAACAAAAAGAATAGAGAATATTACGGGTATCCAAGCTTATCTCATTTCAAGGATAAGCTTTAGTAATAAAAAGAAAATGGTCAAAATAAAAGCTTTTCTTGCAAATCCAAAGCATCAATATCATGTATCCCAATCAAGAGAACATTATTGTAGTGCTTATAACAAAAAGAATAGAGAATATTATGGGAATCAAAGTATGTCTTATTTCAAGGATAAACTTTAATAATAAAAAGAAAATGATGGAAAGAAAAACTTTTCTTGTAAATCCAAAGCATCAATATCATGTATCCCAATGAGGAGAACATGATTGTAGTGCCCATAACAAAAGGAATAGAGATTATTATGAGTATCCGAGTTTGTATCATATCACTGATAAACTTTGATTATAAGGAAAATGAAGGAAAGAAAAGCTTTTCTTGCAAATCCAAAGCATAAATATCATGTATCCCAATATGGAGAACATGATTGTAGTGCTAATAACAAAAAGAATGGAGATCATTACAAGTATCCAAGTTTGTATCATTTCACAAATGAATATTGATTATAAGGAAAATGGTGGAAAGAAAAGCTTTTCTTGCAAATTCAAAGGATCAATATCTTATATCCTAATGAGGAGAACATGATCGTTATGCCCATAACAAAAATAATAGGGATTATTACGAGTATCCAAGATAGTTTTATTTCACAGATGAACATTAATTATAAGGAAATTGGCAAAAAGAAAAACTTTTCATGCGAAATCAAAGCATTAATTCATGTATCCAAATGAGGTGAACTTGATTATAGTGCCTATTAATAGAAAGAATCGAGATTATTATAGGTATCCAAGTTGTCTTATTTCATAAATGAAGATTAACTAAAAGGAAAATGGTGGAAAGAAAAGCTTTTCTTGCAAATTCGAAGCATCAATACCGTGTATCCCAATAAGGAGAACATGATTGTTGTGCCCAGAACAAAAAGAATGGAGATTATTAAGAGTATCCAAGTTTAACTTATTTCACAAATAGACATTGATTATAAGGAAAATGGTGGAAAAAAAAGCTTTTCGTGTAAATCCAATGCATCAACATCGTGTATCCTAGAGACACCTTATTTTGTTCAAGCTAATTTTTAGCAATCTGGAGCATCGATGTAAAAAGGGACGATGATCGCCGGGCGACAATGTATTTTAAGAATGTCAAGAAGGTCTAGGGATCATATCAAAGGTAAATACAAAGATGTGGCATCAAGGGACGTAGTCCTAGGTATCCGAGGAGAAAGGATATGAGAAAATTCACAATTTTACTT
>JBBYHO010488748.1:0-23996 GCA_038382025.1 Adansonia gregorii
TTCTGATTTTTCCCAGTGTTTCAGATTTGCCTAAAAGTGAATTTTCTTTCATTTAACACCAATTACCTAATGTGCAGATTTTGTTACTTTTTTCTATCTCGGAAAGTGTTCTGATTCCATTGACCTCAAAGATATTAATTTCAAGGTACGTAATGTGATTTCCACCATCTTTCTTTTCTGCTTCGGTATTTCACAGCTTGGTTTTGCTGCATATTTTAGAACCCTGTGGTTCATGCCATCATTATTTTTGCTTACAAGCTTTGAAATCCTTGGACTATGGAAATTATGCGTTTGCTGCAGTTTTAGTTTATTTATTTCTTTCATTAGTTAATCAATTGATCCCGTTATGATTTTGGATTATTCTCTATTTTGGATCTGAGGATCAATTATCAACCGTGATGGATGGGAATTTTTCTATTCCATATACTGATCTGGAATTCTATCTCTGATAAGCAGGTTAGACTCCCATATTACTTAGCATTTTTTTTTTCAGCTTTTGTGTTCTGCCTTGTGTTTATTTTATTTTTATAGAAAATTTTTTTCTTAGCAACTGAGTGTCCAAGGCAGTATGCTAGAAAAGAATCTGCCGAAAAAGTTTTTTGATTCTTCCGTTAGGAAGAAGTTTTTTTTCAACGAAAACCCAAATGATTTAGAATAAGTTTTGAAACTGGTGAAAATGTTGTTTGGTGAAACTGGTTTTGTATTTACTTGTAACTTAAATTTCCGATCTTTTCTTCTCTATAACTTTGTGTAGAATGTTTTTTCATAGAAATATATATGGCTTTATTTAGTCGTTATTTTGAGTACTATTTGTTTTTTTGCTTCTTAAAATTCTACTCTCTATGTTGTGCTTCACTTAACTCTGTTTGGCTTTGCTTCTTTTCTACCTTGATTCAGATGTGGTGATGTTTGCGGAATGGACAGTAAAGAATTTGAAGCTTGCCCTTGGTTTCGTTCTGCAAATTCTTCTGTCCATTTAGGTAACTGTAACAACCTATTTCTTTCAATTTTCAACAGCAACAATTGACACTTTAAAGCCAATCTTCAGTTGCAGTTAACATTATCCTAGTCTTATAAAGACCTATCTGTTTATTCCAGCGGCAAGATTGTTCCATGTAAGGTGTCTTTCAGCTCGCAGGTTGCAAATTCTTCCTTTGTTTATTCATGCTTGTTCATCATTTAACTGCTATTTAATTTTCTCAATCAGATGCTTGAATGCAGTTATCATCAATTCGATGTAGAACTTTAACAAATTTGAAGATGACCCGTGGAGTTTACTTTGACTCTCTACAAATTGTAATTTTAATTTCCAATCTTTTTGCTTTATATTTACAATTTTTGCATAGAATTCTTCATGTTTTAGTCATAATTTTGATTACTATTGTTTTGGCTGCTTAAAATTCTAGGCCTTTTTTTTGGTGTCTCTAATTTGTGTTTCACTTGGCTCCGGTTTGGCTTTCTTTCTTCTCCACCCTGATATGGAGGTGATGATGTTTGCAAAATACTGTGAAGGTTTTGAAGCTTGCACTTGGGTTCTGTATGCAAATTGTTCTGTCTGTTTAGGTAGCTGTAACTTTTTGTTTCCTCTTCAATCTTCAATTTCCAACAGCTAAGATTGACACTTTAAAGCCGATCTTTGGTTGTATTTAACGTTCTCCTATTCTTAAGTCTGGTCATCGTTTATTAGTGACAGCTTGTTGCATCATATGAAGGCCAAGCAATTTATGCTAGTGACAAGATTGTTCCAAGTAAGGTGTCTTTCAGCTTGATTTTCTGGTCAATCATGCACTTGTGAAGGTCAATTTTATCAGTGAGAATGGAAAAGTGCTTGCTGGTTGCAAACTTTTCCTTTCTTTACTCGTGCTCGTTCATCATTTACCTTTATTCGCTATTTAGTTATTTGTCTATCACATGCTTGAATGCAGTTACCATTAATTTGTTGTAGAACTTGAAAGTGAGCAAGTGCAATTTGCTCGGATTCTCTGCAAAGATTTAGGCATTGAAGACCCTGAAGTTAGGGTAAGCAATTCATTTTAGAAGCATACCAATAAAATTTTCATCTAACCAGATGGGATGTGATTCTTTCATCGCTGTTTACCTTTGTTGTTTCTGTTCCTTCAAGATGTATTGTATGTATAGCATTACTTTGTTGGGGAGCAACTTTACACTGTTGCTATCGACTGCTTCTGCTTAATGTTTCCTTTTAAGATAGGTATAAGAGATATGAAACCTAGTTTGAAATTTGGTCATTAGTGTTTTGAGTGCAGATGGTGATATGACAAGTCAATATGTTGAAAATGAGGGAATTGACTTTGAAATTAGAGGATCAAGTATCAACCATGATACGTGTAGGAATTTTTTGGCCCAAAATACCCATTTTTGTTGCTTGGAGCTATCATGATTCATATTTAAGGAGAAGAAATTGAAATGAGTGTTTACTTCGAAATTATATTCAGTAGCTTTCTTTTATTCCTTAGGATCCGAAGTCTAAGGCCTAATCTTTATTTTAGTTCTACTACTAAGGCAACGTTTCATTTGGTTTAATTCATACGGAATTTGCAGGTTTATATTTTGCATTCACCGTGACTAAGAATCTTTTGACTTGAACTTGAGGACTCCTTTTACTCCTCCTAAGTGTCTCATATATTGGTTTAGTTTGATGGTTTTCATTGTATATTTACATTGTCTTTTGTACATAATCATGCAGAAGGCTTATAAATCATTGTTGTTTTCCGTCTCTTTGAACTATAGTCGACATTCATCTTCCACCTATGTAGATTAAATTTATTAAAGTTATATCGACTATCATATTACATCACTTCGTTTCTGTTAAGATTTTAAGAAATTACCATTGATCTTATGCTCAATAAGTTTCTTTTGACTGTTCTTATTTCCACTATATCTTCCAGAAATATAGTTTTGGTAGTATTTGAATTTGTTTTTATATTGTAATATTTGTTTTAGTTTTAACTCATGCATTTAAATTTTTTGTTAATCTTATTGTAACATACAAATTTGTAAATTGGAGTTATATTACCGTCATTGAAAAGTGATTATTTGATTTTTTTTTTTCTTATGTTGTATCTTTCGAAAATATAATTTTTGTATTGCAATAATTGTTTTTGTTATTTTAAGTTTTAGTAATGTATTCTTAATTTTTAAATCTTATTGTAAAAACATAGTTTGTAAATTGGAGGTATATTACTTACTATTGTAGAAATGTGATTGGTTAATTTAAATATAGTGGTGAAATTGTATAATTTTTTATGTAATATATTCTGTTTTCCGATGGTTTTATGTATATATGTACACACACACACACACACACATATTCACTAAAATTTACCCAATTTTGGGCATGAGATTAGAATTGATAAATAGGAAAGGTTGTTTTAGGCCTTATTATATGATTTTTTTTTTTTTTAAGTTCGTTTACTTAAATTGATCTATTAGGAATACTATCTCTCCCTCTTTCCTTTTTTAATCTCTTTTTGAGTGAGAGATGATTGATCTTTTCTTTTGGGGTTCAAGGGACTTTGCACTTCTGCAAGAAAAAAATTATAATATGTCTTTTCTGCTCATAGACAAAATGATCCTCTTAAGTAACAATATAATAAGATTTAATTTTAAACATCTTTCTCTTTGAAGTATCAAATTCTGTTCTTAAAGTTATACCTTGCGTACTAAGTTCTTTGTTATATATTTAATTACGCATATTGATTGACTACCCATGTTTGTTGTTGATTTATTAGTGCATATTTCATTTGTTTTTGCTTATAATACTCTCGTCTTTGATCTATTGTCTTGAAATGTGGAAATGATATTTTTTTTATTGAAATATTCCCAGTGTTGGTGTTCTTAATAATGAGAATTCTACCATTCATATTGATGTGGCTGTTGATCCTTTAAGTCCATCTTGTAAGAAACTCTCTACACTTCTTTGTGTTCTGATTCAATATGTCCATCCAAGCATGCACTTTTTACTAAATCCCTTCGTGAGTTAATGTTTACAATCTTGGTTATCATTGCTATGCAATGATTGCGAATAGAAAAATTGTATTGGAAAGAGATGCATGAGAACATACTAAAGCATGCATATTATAATCGATTGTAGTAAAACTTTTGGTGAGCTAATATTTTCCGGTATTGGTCAAGTTTAGCATAGGGTGCTTGTGAACTGAAGGTCTAATCAGGAAGTGGGGAGTGATATGTGCTCATGCGTGGGCTAACAGCTGAGAAACTTGTGCTCGGTTCATGTAGAGGATGAGGGAGGACCATTACATTAGGTGAACAAATATTGAAAAAAAAAAAAATGAAGAAAAGAGTTCTGACTATATATCCAAAGGGAAAATTGTGTAATTTCGTTTTGGTGAGAATATTATCAAATATCAGTAAACATCATACGGTTTGGAGTTATCTACCTTCAAATTTTCAGTATGTATGATGAGGTCAATGCTTTTTTCCATTAATTTTTTTAATTGAAGCATGCTTTATGATCACTTTGCTTTGTTTTTGTTCCCTGCTTGGAGTCTTTTACTTACAAAATTCGTAAGAAAATATTCTATGCTATTGTTTTGTGGTAGAGTTTCCCTGTCAATCCTGCGTTGAATAACCATTACAGATATTTTGTCTGAACCATGCTATGCTTTTCACTGTAAAACCATTCAAATTGGAGCCCTCAAGAATGAAGTGTTAGTAATATAAGGACCCTGCAGGATGATTTCAGCTGTACTGATTACACAGTAAGTTGATGGAGAGCTTTTTTTCTTCTATTTTTTTGCAGGTATGCTGTTGTCAAAGACACTCATCATCGACCTGCATGTACCTGAGCCATGGCTGGTTGAGTCTGTTGTTGCTGTTTCATCGTTGGCACGCCTCCAAATTAGAAACTTTGACCAAGATGGCAGAAATTTTTGGTAATCTCACTGAATTTGTTAATACTCTTAATTTAGCTCTAATTGTCTAGTTTGAAATAGAAGAATTCTCTCTCAGTTGTGAAACAAAAACATAGATTTGTGTGCAGTTGAGGATTGCTATGGTGAGGAAGTTTGTTGGTCTGACAGACTTGTATTAATCTATTGTGAAGGTTTGATACTAGTTTAATTTCACGACTTGTAGAGATGCTTAATTTAAGCTATAGTATATTTTCTGGAAACTATATTCCTCAATGGACTCATAATGTTATAGAAAGAACAGCTTCGCATACTCTGTACTATTTTTGTTGTTATTTGTCTTTCCATTGGTGATGCGAAGTTTTCAAAGACAATTATCCAAATGTTTTATATTCTGGAGGGATTAGCCATGGGTCAGTTTATATGCTCAAAATCCTGCATCTTGGTATCACAAAATCTAGATATTTATTTGTCCTTTCATGCCTAAGGTGATATTAAAGTTTTCATAACAATTAACCAAACATTTTATATTCTGGAGGGATTAGTGCATGGATCAGTTTCTATTTCTCAAAATCTAGCTTCTTAGTATCACATAATCCAGATAATTTTGGTACATACCATATCATGGTTGATTGAAAACTAGTTTACTAATTATGTGGTAGTGCAAAATTATACGCCTCCTAGATTATATATATATTTTTCATATTTTTTAATCTTTATCATGTCCCTTACTGTATTTTTCTTTTCCCTGTAGTGCTTTAACATCGCTGCATTTCATGCTTTGAAGCCATCTATTGATTGGATTGCAACTTCAGAGACGGTACTGCCCAATCAGTGTTGAAGCAGTAGTGCTTTTGCTTTACAATTTTTTTTTTTTTTAAATTTAAGATTATGTTGCCCAAACATTCTACCTCATGCATACACCAGCTCATATAGCTACTTTTATCTGCATAATGAAAGGTTAAATTCATGCTCCGCATAAAGTACCAATCTTTTCTTTACCCCAAGAATGGCCATGGTGTGGTAATGCCACGTAACCATTGATCTTTGCAATAATCTAATGAGAAATGAACCAAAACTTAAGGAAACTGTATATTCTTTATATTTATGTTTTCTACTTATTTTTGCTGGTAATTGTTACTTCAAGCTAATTTCCTTTTATCCTTGCATCACTTTAATTATCTATTACTTGTCATGCTTAGGTTGCTCGAAGAACAGCTTCTGGGTGGACAAATGCTGATGTTGAGAAAGAAGATTCAGTGCTGAAATATTCGGTGATGAACTGGACAATCCTGAACCAAGTAGCAGCATCGGAGATTTCTTTTAAGTAAGAGTTCATTGAAATATCTAGAATCAAAGGCTGACTTGTGAAAATTTGGATTTCAGTCACATCGCAATTCAAATTTGTCTTGGAATCCGGTTCAAAATATCATTTTACAGACAGTCTTAAACAGGTAACAAGTTTTTGGTACAATTATGCCTCAGAAATTGGTACCTGTCTTGAGGCTGGGACTTTCCAAACTAAAGCTTTACCCAATTCTTAATTTTTTAAAAAATAAGCTCCAATCTTCCCAAGTTAATTGAGCATTTTAATGCAATTATATGTGTGCCTCATGCTTGAAGAGATGGGATAGAATGAAAAAAATTTTTCAATTTTTTTTTTTATTAAAACAGTTTCATATATGTGATTTTTGAAATATCTTTGTCTATATTTTATCTTTATTGGTATGCCCAAGATGAAGCAAGGTTCTTCCTTTTTTGTTTTACCTTGATCTGGGGGAGGCTTAGCGATGAGTTCAGGCACAGAATATACGCTAGCACTTGTAGAGATTATTGAGGAAGTTTTTGGGCCTGGCATGCTAACATGGTTGTACTTTTCCCTTCCTTGGTGGTTATCTATTTCATTTAATCTCCGTACCTCCCCATCAGTGCATCAAGTACAGTGTGTTGGGGAATAATTTCATTAAGCTTACTCTTCCGCTGCTGATGCCAATCTTTCCCTAATCATTTTCTTCTATCAATATCTTGATATCATTACTAGACAGGGTCAGCATGTTGCCTTCCACTGTATATTGCTTCTGCTTTAGCTACACCAACTTGCTTTTTTTGTCAGTAATCACATATGTTGATCAATATATTTCTTGTTTAATTTGTTGCAGGTTGTGCTGAGCATGTTGAAGTAATTACTCAAATACACTTGAGTTAGACTGGCTTGTGAGCAGAGCGCCGCTACTTTCTGCTAATTGATTGAAATCTATGGCTGTTTTTTTCCCACTCCTATCAACCACAATGATACAGCACACACATGACACTAAACTAAAGTAAATTTTATGTTTTTGTTTAATTGTATAACATAATCTGTTTTTCAAAAGCATTCATTTCACTTGCAACTCTTTTTTTGCCCAACACTAAACTAAAGTAAATATAATAAAGCTTGCAAGTATATTGATCAATAGTAGTTCTCATTTATTTTGCAGGTTATGTATGCTCCAACAGTAAGAAAAGATATTAAAAAGCTGACAATTAATAGGTGCAAACTTAAAACGAGAGAAGCAAAAAGAAGAATTTCTGGATTGTCGGAAACTGAGGGAAAAAAGGCAAAAGGGAAATGTGAGTAAGATATTTTCTTTTCGTTTCTATTTTCCAAGTCGTGTAATTTTTTTTCTTTGGGTGTTAAGTTAATTATTTTTAAATTTTCTTTTAATTCCTTTTCTTATGTTTTTCTTAATTTTCATTCATTTGTTTGCATATTTTTCAATCTTTATTGTTCTTGATAATTCTTTGATTTTTGTGTCCTTGTTTTTTTTTGTCTACCTATTCCTTTTATTCTTGTCAATTAAACTGTTCTTTTGTTTAGGTAAATTTTATTCACAGCAGAAACTATGCATTGACAAGACTGATTCTGGTAGCTTTTCAGTTTCTTATCTTATTTGGGGTAAAGGCGATTTCATCTTAAAGCTTAAGGTGTTTTAAGTATTTCTGGTTTCAATATATTGAATATATTTACAACTATGTGTTGTGTACAAATCTCAGTTTTTCATAGCACATTTTTTTACTGTCTGCTGATTCTATTCGTTGAGCCTCTCTTGGTGCTGATTAACATCTGACGACCACTTATTCCATTTTACTTCTCACTTGGCACAAAGTTGTAGTATTTTCCGCCATTTAAAAAAAAAAAAAAACTCTTCTGTTCTCCTGCTTAGGAAAAGGCTTTTTAATTCTGCCAACAGCAGGAGGCATACCAAATGCCTTCTGTACGCTGTATGTCTATGACACTTAAGAGAAAGTGGCAATACCAAGATCAAGTTGGTAGGAATTTTGTGCTTTTCCTTTGATGGATCTGGATGCATTTTACTTGTTAAATTGCAGTGGTGATCTTAGCAGCACACAAGCTGAATTTGAGAACTGGTATCAAAACTTGGAGGTAGTTTTTCTATTTCTGTTTTAGGTATTAGCTGGAGTGATTGAAGGTCAAGCATTTGTCATACTTATTATGTTTGTGGATATTTGTTCTCAATCTGTCTTATGCATGAATTTTGTTTCATTATCCTAAAAGCCACTTATGTACAGTATTGCACTTTATAGAATATTAGTTGATCCTTGTCTTTGACTTTAGGTGACCCTAATGATTAATGACTGTGATTACTTAACATAATCTGCATGACTTGGTCTGCTTGAGATGTGTATCCTTTCTATTTGCCTGTTTCCTTAGTCCAATGCCTCAAAGAAATTCCTTAGGTCACAAAATGAAGTTTGACCTTCTGGTTCCTATCCTTTGCAATGTGAAAAATATCTTTGAAACCATAGCACTATAGCAATTTTGATTTTATTCAGTTCTTTTATAGCATAATCAGCATTTCCATTTTTGTTGCCTTTTCATGATATGAACACTATCATAGGATAAGGGTTCTATTGACTGGTGTTACCCTGTAACGATCTAAGAGAATTATTTAGTAATTCTTTGTTTTCGCCCGCAGACGTGCATAATGCAGCACTAGATAGGTTTATTTGTTTTCTTTACCCTTTGAAAATCATGTTATTGGTTTGGCAGGGAAATACCATCTTAGGAGTTCATATATATTAACATTCTGTTAATGTTATTCAGTTAGATTGTCCGCAAGGTTATTGTAATGTCCGGGGACATAGAAAGGCTATGTGTCATATGTGATGCTTATGGGATGTCCACATTGAAATAAATATGTGGTAAACCAATCTGAAAGTTTATTTTGGTTATGTGAGGATTTAAGCTTTTCAACTTTTTTTAATTTAGGAAAGTTCTGAATGGAAGTTGGACCAGACCATTATTCACATTAGAGGCAAAAAATTAGACATATATAATTGTTGATATTGACAAAATTTCTTGGTATAGCAGCAGATAAACCGGTAATTTACTTTTCAATTTTACAATTTTTTGCCATGCATTTCCCTTGAGTTGCTATGGTGATTGCTCTAGGTTAACATCAAATCAATATACGAGAGGCCATAAAGGAGCATTACGTGGTTAATAAGTTGAAGGATTACTTGGCAAGGTATGTGATGTAAAAATTTACATTTGTTTCTTGAATCTTTAATGCGGCTTCCATCCTTTTTTGGTGTTTTAAGCCAAAATAGGCTTATGCATATCAGCATGGTGGACTGGTATAACTTTTGTCGATTCCACACTGCATTTGGATGACCTTTCCCTTTTGCTTCTTTTTTTTTCCCCTTCTTTTACTTATTTTCTAGGTTAAGCCAAATATGGTGTCAGTTGCAGACATTAGAGTAGTTTCTTCCGGACATTGAAGCAGTTTCTTATGGTGGACTGGTAAAAAAAAATTGCTTTTTTCTCAATATGTTACTTTTTTACGGCACGTCTTATTTTATATTACCACATTTTGAATCCGCGGCAGCCTTCACCTACGGGCTAAAGAATGTCAAGCCACAAGTTAAACAAATAGATGAAAGTGGAAATTTCTGCTTTGAGGTTTGCAACTTAAATGGGCCACATCATATTTTTTTTTATGATGATGTTGAGGATTGAGTTAAAAGAGGAGATTGTTTATATGCTTTAGGTGCCACACCTACCATTTACCGTGAACTTTTGTTTTTACCATCTTATGGCTGATGTTATGGTTAAGAGTCCCCTATTTGATGTTGAATTTTTGCAGGTAAATTTCTGATTTCATTAGAAATGTTTTTTACTCGCTTTAGAACTTGTATTTTGTTTCAATTATATTTGCTATATTGTATCCGATGTTGTTAAAGTGTTGAGATGCCACAATTTTCTCACTTGGTGTATAATTTGGGTTTGATGTTAATTTGGTTGTTTAAGTAAGATTGTAAAAGTTTTCAAGTTGCTGTATATATGCAGATTTTTTTACCATATAATTATTCCTTCTAGGCATTTTGTTATATCTCTCTCTTAAATTTCTAAGCTGCAATCAAGTCTGGCGCCTTCTTCATGAACCTTTTGTATTAGTTGATATTTTAAGATATTTTTGTATCTGATTAATTTATGAATGCTTCTAATACTGTAATGTCACTCATCTTTTAAGGTCAAAATGCTCATCTATGGAAGTTATGTTCGAGGAAAATAACTGGTTCCCAAAGCTTCATTGACAAGGATGTTGGTTCAGAGGATGTTAGAAGAATTGAATTTGTTCAAATGGGTTATTGGGTTAATGTAATCTCTACCCATTGTATAGATGCTTACATGTTTCAGCAATATGCTTACAATGGGGGATATTATGGGTAAGTACCTATGCATATCATTCATTTTAAAATGCTATTATTAGAGAATCTACTATCCACTTTAGAATCAGGCTTATCCTGGGATTTCTATCATTTAGAACTTTTTGGTCATACACTGGTTTAACTTTTCTTATCAAGCGTTGTTTCTTCCTAACAAATTGCGTTCCTTCCTAATAGAATTTCAGGTAAGATATAATACTTGATCTTTTTGTCTTGTCATGATTGTATACCACCTTTGCAGCCTGTCTTCTTCCCCACATATATTCATTTATATCTATGCACGCACACATATACACACACACACACACGTGTGTTTAGTTGTTCTCAATCTTTCTCATGGATGAATTTTGCATTAGTATCTTGATGGCACTTAGTATTGTGTGTTATAGACTAACTGTTGACCCTTATTCCTATTTTGATTTTTACACATCCCGTGATATTAATATCTAACTATCATAGGACAAGTGGTTTATTTATTGGTGTTGCACTCCAAAGATTTAGGAGAATTCTTGAGTAATTGTTTGTTTTCATCCACACACATATGCATATCACAATACTGCAGAGGTTTATATGTTTTCCCCACCCTTGAAAATCATGTTATTGTTTAGGCAAGGAAATCCCATCTTGGGAGTTCATAGATATTTATATTCTGGTGATATCATTTAGTTAGATTCTCCCTAAGGTTCTGTTAATGGCCCTAGACATAGAAAAACTCTCAAGCTGTCTTTGATGGTGATGGGATGTTCACATTCAAACCAATACTCTAGTAAAGCAATCTAAATGCTCATGTCACCATTACTTATTCATTTCTCCATGGTTGCACACCTTTCACTCATTAACATTTATAAACCAATTTTAAGGCTGATTACTTAACCATTTGAATAGTGGGATATTATTACTTGTAAGTGCCTGTGCCATTAAAATGCTATTTATTGCAAATTATGGTATCAACTTTAGAATCAGTCCGTGTTCTAGACATGTCTCGACTTGCATAAGGAATTTCATCTTAGGTTATTTCAATGGGTTTTGGCTGTTTTCCTGTTCATTTTAGAAGTTTTTTGTGTTTAACAAAACTTTCGATTATTAAGATATGTTATTATTTATTCTTGCATTGGGGATTTCTATCATTTTGAGCTTTTTCATCACAAACCGGTTTGGATTTTTCTTATCAAGCGTTGTTTCTTCGTAATAAATTACTTTTCTATATGTTTTTCAATGAAGGATATTTGAGTCGAGCTGAATAGAGCTGATAACTTATCAACGAGAGAATAACAGAACTTATGTTGCCATGCATTGGTATAAAAAGTCTAATTCCTTACAAAATCAAAGATTCTGCTCCCATAATTTACAATCAATCTGTAGGACTAGTATGCCAAAATTAATCTGGGTTCTTGAGACTCCCTCATGGAATGTATTTCACTGCAAAGGATAAAGGAGAGGCGATGTCTATTATATATAATTGTCCAGTTCAACCGGAAAGTTTGTGGATTTTTTATTAGCGAGATTGTGTCGTATGCCTTCTGTTCCGTTGCCCTCTAGGAAAGCAGATTATCAATCATTGCTTACTGCAGTTCTAATATTACGTTCAATTGCCCACTGTTTCATAGGTTGATATGATAATCTGGACTGCTGGCTGCCGTATTCTTGGCCTTGGTGACCTTGGAGTTTAGGAGATTAGGATACCAATTGGAAACTTGATTTGTATGTAGCTGCTACTGGTATCGACCCACAAAGAGTTTGGACTAATCCTTCCTTTTTCCTCCTCCTTGTGTGTATTTTTGCATGCATGTGCATGTCTGCTGTTTTCAACTTGGTTTATACATTCTTATAGGTTCTTAATGCCATTAAGGTGGATCATAGAATGTGTATCAACCATTTGATGACCATTTTCGTATTTGGTTGTTGACTGTATTTGACATATTTAGCCATAACTTTTAGTTTTCTTTGGCATGCACATCAACTTCTATTTGTGGCTAAGTGGACAGCACTTACATATATTTGGTTTATGTTTTCAAGTTTCAACCTTTTCTTGCTATTGTGACTCTTTTCTTGTGTTTTAATTAAATTATTCAATCAATATCTTAGCATTGCAGTGCAAGCTGTTGCAATGATGACAGTAAAAGGTGAAACAGCTGCGCAAAACTTTTTCCTACTTGGTAAAGGTATATGGTTTTATATTTAAAACTTTAGCACTTTTCATCCTATTTTCCAAAGTCTTTGCTGTTCTATTAACTATGTAATATGTCCTTCTTCCGGTGCAATAAAGATGACGTTTGCAGGAGAATGATTGTGGTTTTCATGTGAATAAGGTTTACTCAAAAAATTATCCAAGGGTTTATGTAAACTATCTACTTCATTCATATGTATATGTTTATGTATATATTTAATTTCTTTGTATTAGAAAATGATTATGGTTTGACTCTAGGAATTTAAATGCTCTAATTTAAGTATGTGTTGATTGACCATTGGGTAAATTTTATTTTGTCCTTAATGTGGTGGGTATGTATTTACTTTCTGTTGTTTGTTGTTGTTAGGGGTCTCGTCTTTAAAGTGAGGAACAATCTTGATCCAGCAGCAGCAACAGTCGCTAAAGATCTAGGAAGGATATTGGGACTTAGAGAGGGAGCTTCTGTACTTGAAGTAGTAAGTTCAATTTCAGTGCTTGTATGGCATCATGTATAAATGCCAGGTTTTGTTACATGAAATTCGGTTGGTGCAGAATCTTCTGTGTATGTTGACAAAAAAGTCTATGTTATGATACTCTTCTATGAGAATAGATTTCTACAAATTATAGACACTCTTTACGACGTAAATAAGAACCTAATTGCTGTGAACCATATATTATTCAGGTTGAAAAGGTCAAACGTGGTGTACGTATTTACTTTCTGTCATTTGTTGTTGTTAAATGTCTCATCATTAAAGTGAGGAACAATCTTGATCCAGCAGCAGCACCAGTCACTAAAGATCTAGGACAGATATTGGGACTTAGAGAAGGAGCTTCTGTACTTGAAGTGGTAAGTTCAATTTCAGTGCTTATATTGCAGCATGCATAAATTATATGAAATTCTCTCAGTGCTGAATTTGCTGTTTATGTTGACAAAAAAGTTTGTTATGATACTCTTCTATGAGTATAGACTTCTACAAACTATAGATGCTCTTTACGACATAAATAAGAACCTAATTGCTGTGAACCATATATTGTGCAGGTTCAAAAGGTCAAAAATGATATGCTTCTTGGGAAATTTTATGCTTATTGTCTAATTCTAATTTTATTTAACCATTGTTGCCTTTAATCCAGGATAAAGCAGGTGCTCATTTTATAACTGATCGAATGTTGCAAACTGCTGCTGAATAGTATGAATATGATTAATATTATATAGTTGCTTCTGTTCTTATTCTCTCTTTCTCTGTTTTTATAGTGCTTGAAGTCCCTAATTCACAATGAATAATGCTTTGAAACATATCCTATTTACTATTTTAATATCAAGCTGGCCGTTATAGGACTTTTGCAGAATGCTGATTCTCGTTGATAAACCTAAAGCTGACTGCATTATGAGTTTAGTTTGTTACTGGTGCAAAATTAGGGCCCCAAAATGAATAATATGATTTTTCTGTTCTATTCTTTCATCTTGTGCCATTTCTAATATTGCTTTAGGCTGGCAATAGCTACCTCAGTTTTTTCATTTTGAGCTTGTCGGTATGATCCGTCTAATACCCAGAGAAACTGTTTCATCTGTGGATTTGTGTGTTTTTGACAGAGCAGTTTTATTTGAAAGTAGGTTTGACTGATTTTTTTTCCCCTTTATAATGATTAAGACACCAATAAATGTCCTTAGTTCAGTAATTTGCTGGGTGAAATGTGGTGCTTCTGTTTCTGTAACCATTGTGAGACTCGGTGGAGAACATAATGAAGAGGAGGATGGAGAGTTTGACTGATTAATTAAGGGACTAGTCAATCTCCATTTCCTGATGTTTTTCTGGGAAGTACAGGCTTGAGGTGCATTACCCAAAGAATAGATATGGTGTAAATCATGGCGTGGTAATGCCACAAAACCATTGGTCTTTGCAACAATCCAATGACAAAAGAACAAAAACTTAAGGAAATTGTATATTCTTTTACATTTATGTTTTCTGTTCTAAGGAAATATATTTATGCCGGTGATTGTTATTATGTTCATACTACTTTCGTTTTTTCTTGCTTCACTTTAATTATCCATTATTTATCATGCTCAGGGTGCTAGAAGAACAATTTTTGAGTGGGCAAATCTAGAAACTTCACTGTCAAAATCTTTGGTGATGAACTGGACAATCCTGAGCCAGTAGCATCATCGGAGACTTCCTCAAATGACAGTTCATGGGAATATCTAGAATCTAAGGCTAAGTTGTGAAATTTTAGATTTCCAATAGTGGAATCAAGTTTCCAGGATGATTTCTCTAACCTGTTTTTATGCCACTTTTTTGGTTGGTTTTAGCTAATGATTTGGTTCATATCATTCCCTTTACCTTCTCCCCTTTCTTTCTCTATTTGCTTTCAGGATTTTCCGTCTATCTTTTTTTCCTCTCTCAAATATATTTTCTTTAATTTCATGCTTCATACTTTTGATGTGTAATATTCCTCGCTCTTCTCTCTCCTTCTCAGGCCGGCTCTCTCTCACTTTTAGACTTAAGTATCTCTCCGTCTTTTGTAATCTAATATCTGATTTGTTTGGGAATTTTTTTGGCTTTTTAAAATCTCTGGTTTTCATTTTTAGGGTATAATTTTGTGCTATATTTTTGGACGGCTTTTTTTTTTGGCTGTGTGTTTTATAGTAGTTGGAAGTAGAGAAATAGAGGTGATATGGCAAATATAAGATCGACTTTGCCTTTAAGGCTTTGCTAGCTTTGGAAACCGCCATTTGTCCTGCTATCAAAGTTGACTTTGAGCTTGTAAGTTCTTCCTTTTAAAAAAATATATATATTTTTTGTTATTATTGTCCCGAGTATATGCTTTCTGAGTAGGGGTTTTTTTTCTTTTTCTTTTTCAATTAAGAACCAAGAATAAGAGGAACTGTCTTTTTCATTTTTATGTTTCTGGCCATATTGATTCTATCTAAGCATGAAAAACCTTGTTTCCATGCATGTTGATGACATTGCTTTAAACAGGCTTGTTGAAAGAGTTTCATGTGGAATGGTGTTGATCTATTGATTTATTTGATTTACAAAATTGTAGGGCTATCTTTGCAATAACAATCATGAAAGTGCTTAATGCAATTTCTTCTGTAGAACGTGTTTTAAGTTACTTGGGTATTGGCTCCAAATCTGCAGGTTAGTCTTATTTCCTGCCTTATTTAAATAGTTCAAGAATTTAATGTCAATGTTCATTCGTTAAGTTCATGACATATAGAAGTTGTCATCAATTTGAAACATTTTCTTTTTTCTTTATTAATTTATTGAGTGGGTACTTGTTCAACTATTGGTGTCTTGGTTGTACTGTACCTTTTCAACTGACATGAAATCTCAAAATGCTGAAAATCCAGAAGGTTTTTTTCTCTCTAAAATGAGGTTTTGATAATACCAATTTAAACTTTTAATGATTATGTATTCATGTCAACTAGTAGTTTGAGTGAAAAAGGAAGGGCATTCTTTGTGTAAGTTTCCATAATATTTGTATACCTAGAGTTATGAAACTTAGATTTTACACATGTAGACCAGTGTTTTGTGCAAAAATAATGAGCCAATATGGTGAGATTGAGGGAAAATTTCTTTGTTTTGACTTAGGAATCAGATGATCAATTATCAACCATTACATGGATTGGAGCTTTTGCTTCCAAATTACCCGTGATTGTTCTACCTCTACCTCTCCAGACAAGAAGTTTACTTTTCAGAAACTGTTACCAAACTTAACCCAAGCAGGTTTACCTTTGTTATGTCTTTAGTAGAATTGGTCAACATAGAAGCAATTATTACAAAACATAACTGAAGCACCTACCGGTTTTTCACTTTCTTATATGAAGCTTTAGAAATCCAGATAAAAGAAAAAATTTCCCATGCTTTGGAACCTGATGATTGTTTATAGATTTACTATCTGTTGTCACATGATGTTAAGTTTATCCTTGTTTCAGCTTTAATCAATACTAATGCTTTCTGATTACATCCCTTGGAGCAAAGTTTTAGCTCTTGGAAGTGCTTTTGACTGGTATTTCTTTGCTTCCTTACTGTTGGTAAAGAGAACATCTCCTCTCTTATTCATGAACGTGCTACAAGTATTCGTTATTCTCCTCCTCAGGCTTGAAGAAATAAAATAAAAGTTTTTCTTGCTTTATTTATGAAGGCCCATGTGCTCCCAGGGCTGGTAAACTTTTCTGTGGACATCCTGTTTGCCTGGTGCTATATTTTGTGTGTTGTCTTTGGTTGAGAAAAGAGGAACTGTTCTGGAGAAAGTTATTGCTCATGTAAGACCTTTTTTGGTATTGACAACAATGAATCCTGCTGGTGACCATGGTTTGATGGAACTATCTCACTTTGGTTTATTAAGATTATGGGTTCCAAGTAGTATTGCTTTGCATAGGTCTGCAGGCTTTCCAAAAAAGATGTTGATTAAGGGCATTGGTCCTTTTTAATTATATTTTATTTATATTCCAGATTATCCCCCCTCGAAAACTTCTATGAGGTATGCTTTGATCTAATTTCTCATTTTTGGCTCCTAAACATACCTCTACGTCACTATGATGAATTAATTTCCAATATTACAGTATCATTACTATGTTTTTTTGTCATAAAGCTCCTGAGAATAATCTCTGTGAATAATTATAATAGTCAAGTATCTCCTTTATAATTAAATTCACGCCATCCCAACTTGTTATAAATATAACAATATTCTTGCCTATTTGTTGTTCTTTTCTAAGAGTTGCTTTTGGCTCACCACTTTTTATGTGTTTTTTGTTCTAATAGCTGTGAACTAAGATTGAAGTTCCTCTTTTTCCTTGTTCTTTTTTAAGCCTACTCTTCTTTTTCCCTTGTTAGACTGCAAGTGGAGTGTGATTGTAGTTTTTTTTTTTTTTTTTTTTTCTCTTCTTCTTTTCTTCTATCTCAATTTTTGGATATCCTTCCCTGTTCTTATAACAGTTATTTTCCTTCAATTGCCTGGTCATTGAATCTGTCATGAACCTTATAGGGATGAGCTTTGCATTTAATAACTGGATGACATCTATTACGCCCTAGAAAAATGGATGCCAACCTTTGTTTCCTTAGAATCTGCCATGAACATGGGTTTGTCTATAGTCTGCACTTTTTCTCCTATCAAATTTTCAATTATTGGCTAAAGCATGGTAAAAAAAAAAAAAGGTAAATATTTGGGAATGTGCATAATCATTGTTTATTCAACAAGAAATTAGAAGCAAGGAATAAATATGTGTGTACCCTTAAAATTCATGTGGTTGTATCCATGAAAACATAACTATGCCCACAAGTAGATGATTAGACTTTGTTAAATCTTAAATTTGTGGACTGATTTGTCGGATTTTAACTTATATATGGAAACTCCTAGGCAGTTGCTTTGTATGTACAGATGGTATGGAAACATCTTATTTTAACTTCAAAATGGAGAACATATATGTGATAGCTGCTGTTTGTCACATGTATAGAAAGGTGTTACACTATGTGAGTCAGATGCGTAGAATATGACAGGAATCTCATGATAATGTTGACATTCACTACCTGGTAGTTTTGAATTATGGTTGATGTTTATAGTTTCATTATCTATTGTCACTTGAGGCCTGGTTTACCCCCGTTTCAGCTTTTAGCAATGCTAATGCTTTCTGATTATGTCCCTGGGAGCAAATTTTCTGCTCTAGAAGGAGCATTTGATCAGTATTGATTGGCTTCCTTTCTGGTAAAAACAGCATCGTCTTCTTTCATTCCTTATTGTGCTAAAAGAATTCTTCATTTTCCACCTCAGACTCAATGAAAAAACTCAATAAACAGGCATGGATTTAGTGACGTGGAGGAATTTGCTCTATCTCTCTGCAAATATTTAGGCATGGAGGACTTGAAGTTGGGATAAGCAATTCATTTTGGATGCATACCAGTAAATTGTTCGATTAACCAGGCAGGATAAGAAACAGTTACTTTTTTCTTTCAAACTCTGTTTCTTATTCTGTTTCTGTTCCTTTAAAACACATCATACATATACATAGTCATGGCTATCACGTGCTTTGGGAGCAGCTTTATGAGGCTGTTATCATGTAGTTCTGCTTAATCTCGGTTTATTGCATGCATGGTATGGCTTTTTCTTAGTTCGAGTTATAATAACGCTGTCTTGTGGTTTGTTTTAGGTTGTAATTCAACATGTAACTTCACCAAGAGAGAACAGAATGAGCAAGAAAAGGGGTCGTGGGGTTGCTGAACATTTCCCTCTCATGTTTTTGTACTGTTCTTTCAATATAGTCAAAAATAAGAGGAAGTTTTTTTTTTTTTTCATCAGAATGGTTTAATACTAGAGTTTTTACAGCCCCCCGGTTTATTTGTCTGGTAACCTTGATTCTGTCTTATCATGAAAGACCTCGTTTTTATTCATGTTGATGATATTGTTCTAGACAGGCATGTGGAATGGTATTTGATCTAATCATCTGTTTGATTTTGACAAATTTCTAGGGCTAACTTTGCAATAAAACAATCATGAAAGTGCTTGATGCAATTTGTGCCATGGAATGTGACTCAAGTTATTTGGGTGTTGGCTCAAAATCTACAGGTTATGCTTATTTCCTCCCTCATTTAAATATTTGAATAATTTATTGTCAAATGTTTATCATCCATATGTGAAACATTATTTTTTTCTTTATTAATTTATTGATTGGGTGGTTGTTGAACTATTGTTGTCTTAGTTGTATCCCTTTTTAACGGACATGAAATCTCAAAATGCACAACTCTAGAAGGTTTTTTGTGTTTAAAATGAGGTTTGGATGATACTGGTTCAATGATCATGTATTGATATATAGCTTGAGTAAAAAAAGTAAAGGCATTCTTTGGGTAAGTTTCCTTTCCTTTCGAGATCTGTATAATTGGTGGAGCTGTGAAACTTAGTTTGACATGTGTTTCTGTTTGTGCAGAAATTGTTTGTCAATATGGTGAGATTCTAAGGGAAATTTCTAGTTTGGACTAGGAATAAGAGGATTAATTATCAACCATAACATATATAGGAATTTTTGTTTTCAAATAACCCATGTTGTTTGTCAATATTGTGAGATCCTTTACTTATGGTGGTGGATTTTTTTTCTCAGTTATTCTGCTGTGGCTACATTTTGGCTTTTGGGCAGGTTATAGATATCTAATTATTTTTCGGTTTACCTTTTATTTTTCCATGAAATAATCTGAATTCTTCGACAGTTCTTATTTCTATTATATCATCCAAAAATCTTTCTTTTCCTTTCCAAGATTTAGATTTGCTAAACCATAATTTGGGTTTTATCCAAATGTTTGGTTATTCATTTTCAATTAAACAATTAATTTTATGTTGACTTCTCATTTTTTTAAGTGCCCTTGTCTAATACCCGTCATCGACGCATATTTAGACATGGGTATGAGATATGGGCCTTCTAATATGTAGAAAAATTTATAAAAAAAGTGAACAATCCAACACGCAATCCCGACTTCAAGTAACATGAATTAATTTAACCATCTTGAATCAAATCAAATGCTTGGTTTTTTCTGTCCTTTGGGATTATAACCTTGCAATTATTCTTCCATATTATTGTAGTTGATTGTTCCTTTAGAATTGGTTGCCTTGAGGTTGATTCTCAATATATATGAAGCGCATAATTAACATGTAGAAGTGACTGGTGAACGTAACACTGCTGCACTCTCGATCATTCCTTTTTTTTTTTTTTTTCCTAATATCTGTCTAGATATTTGCGGACTTACACTGGAATGTATGCATCTATCATTGAGCTTATTTATGATAAATATTTTGACTCTTTTATGCTCTAACCTCACTGCAATTCCTATTTTTAACTAGAGGAGTTACTTCGTTGTAGCTATTCATGTGAATAAGCCTCTCAAGTGCGGATGTAGGAACTTCCCGGATAATCCCGGTTGTAATTGGGGGTTGAACTCCTATAGATCACAAAAGATTACAGTTTGAATTAAAGTTTAGAAAAGAAAAACAAGTGCCAGGAAATGTAGTTATTCTATTTAAATCATAATTATTTTATTCGTTAATTGTTATCAACTTTTATCTTTTTTATTTCTCGCAGTTAAATGGGGTTTTCACTATTTTGTGTTTAGCTGCCATGTTTTTGAGAAAATGATCATTGTTATCCAATGGGTTTTCTTTTCTCATGATAATATTGACATGGACAAACTATTCAGAAAAATGCTTTTTGTAGTTAGAACCCTGACTAGCATTCATGGTTAATATTAATTTAACTTTTCTTTAGCATTTGTTTACTGGTGTTTCGTAAGTCTGGTTTCTCTACAGTTTGTTGATGATGTTATATTTGCCTGTATGTTGCCAAGTATCCTTGTCATTATTTTTGTCTCTCATTAGTCACTGCTCTTTATTTTTGCTTGCCAGGAACTGGTCTTTTGAAAAGCTACGGAGAGTTAAGAGAAATATGCTTGCCTTCTCTTTCAGAACCGTTACAGGTAATGTGGTCTTTATATTTTTAGTAGCTTGTGAATTTGAGTATCTTAAAGTCCGACTAGAGTAGCTTGTGAATCTAATCGAACTTTTATTTTTAGTAGTGTTGGAAAAATCTCATATTGAACTTGAACACAAATAATCAAATTATAAAGTTAAGCATGAGAAGTGAGCTCGTCTTGTTACTAGGCAAACAGGTTTAAAGCGAGCTAGAGTAATTCAATTTTTATTTCAAATCAAGCTCAAACTTTCAGAATAAAACTCAATCGAGCTTGAGCCTCATATTGCATGAATTTGGTTTGGCTCGATCACTTTCCAAGTTCGAATCATTGCAAGTGAATTAAATTGAGATTTGTAATATCATTATGACATTTGCAAGTGAAGAAATTAAAATGAGCACTTAAAAATTAAATTCAGAAATTGTCTTTTTAATCCTTTATTCTTTAAGATCCAAAGTCCAAGCCCTAATCTTTTATCTTAATAATTTTACTTACTATTGAGCCAAGATTTCATTTGCATTAAGTGATACGTAATTGCATGTTTATGTTTGATATTTGCTATGATGTTTTATTTGAACTTAGGAACACTTTAAGCTCCTAATGCGTCATAGATTGATTGGTTTAGTTTGATGGCTTTCATTGTAATGTATATTTTACACGCTTTATTCCCAATCAGTGAAAAAGCTGAATTTATTGCTTGTTTTCTCACTCTTTGCATTTATCCTTCGAGAACAAATAATGTTTTAATTTTATTTTATTCTTGATATGTTAAAATCTGCTTAAATTACTAAAATTATATTCATTTATCATAATGCTTATTGTAG
Source organism: Adansonia gregorii (assembly GCA_038382025.1). NCBI lineage: Eukaryota > Viridiplantae > Streptophyta > Magnoliopsida > Malvales > Malvaceae > Adansonia > Adansonia gregorii. The sequence continues at coordinate 22,061 of JBBYHO010488748.1, forward strand.
TTAACCCTTTTTTGTTTTTATTTTATTCTATATTACTCTTGATTAATTATTTTATTGCACCTCTTCTTTCGATAAAGATTTTAATAAATGTTTCTTATTTCTATTAAATCTTTAAAAAAAAATTTAATTTTTATATTGTAACAGTCGTTATTTAGGTTTTATTTATATATATATATATATTTAATTTAGGTAAGATCATATTTTGTAAATTGAAGATATATTGTTATAAAATGTGATTATTTGCTAATTGTTAATTTAAATACAGTGGAGAAATTACATAATTTTTATTTAATATTAGTCTTATTTGCAAAGATTACGTGAGTGAAATTAATAAATAACTAAAAAAAAATTATTGTAGGAAAAATTAAAATAATTCAATATCTAGCCTTTTAGCATATTGAAAAAAGAAAAGGGAGTGAATTAATAAATGAATATTGTCTATTTTATTTTTTTTATACTTTTATGAATTTTCCCTAAGACATCTAAGTCGGTCAAAGTTCTATGTATAGATATATGTATTTTAATACTTATCTCTACTAATTTTTTTGACATGTGCATCTACGCGTGATTATAAAGATATTCATAATGTGTTAATATGCCATTAATATTTAGTCCTATGTCAACAATCATTTGTTAATATATGATAAAATGCTTAATAAACATTATTAGTCAATTATTATGTTATTAATTTTTTTTATTTCTATGATATTCATCTTTGATTAATAATTGGAAAACCTTTACTAATAATTTTATAAATAATGTTCTCAATATTTTATTTATTAATCTTTATTTGTAATTTAGAAACCTTATAACAAAATAAAAAAATAATTATTAAAATTTAGTAACTTAGCATTGTTAAATTAGTAGCATGATTTTTTAGTAATTTTGATATGCAATTAATGATTTTCAAATATTTTAGTTGTTTTCATAACTTATTTAAATGGACAAATATTTTTTTCTAACTTTCATATAATAGTTAGTAAAAATAAAATTTAATAATTTACGATTATTGAAATACTAAATAAAAGTTATTATTATATTCAGTAGCCTTTTTTTTTCAATAACGTATGTTAAAAATATTAGTAATCTCAAAATATTTTATATTTTTTTATAATATTCATTTAGTATTTGGTAATTCATAAGTTTTTGTTATAAATAGTTTAATATTACTAAAATTGCATGCATATTATTAGAATGACATATAGTTTACAACTTTCCAACAACATTAATTTTTTAATGTTTAATATTACTAAAATGAGTAACTTCAAAATGTTTAATTATTTTCTGTGCTTTTATCTATTATGTAGTAGCGAGGATGTAATTTTTTAATAAATTTGCAAAATATTGAGTTCAATCATTTAATGTTATTTATAGAATCATAAAATTTCATAGATTTATACATTTTCTTTTAATAATTTTGGTTTGTAAAATTAGTAATATCAAAATATCTTCTGTTTAAGTAATATTTATCATATATTTAGTTATCTTAATTTGTTAAGAATACAACAATTGAGATAGCTGAATGTGCTACAATTAATTCAACAGTGCACAAGAATGAATACAACAATTGAGATTGCTAAATGTACTGAAATTAATTCAACAATGGACAAGAATGTGGTTGTCATATTTTTTAATACAAATATGTAAGAATATCTTCAATTAAAAATGAATTTATATCCTTCAAAATTAATGTTTTTTAAAATTATTAATTTTTTTTCTAAAAATCTCTAAATCACCAAATATTTCAAAACTTTGGTGCACATATCACTAATAATAAAAGTAAAATACTTGAAAAAAATTAAAAAAAATAGAAAATATTGAGCATATTATTATTTTATTAACTGTTTACTACCATAATATTTTATGAATAATTCACTATAATGTTATTCATCGTTTACTAATATTATTAATACTTAAGGACTATATTATCAACCAT
>JBBYHO010488859.1:7538-18415 GCA_038382025.1 Adansonia gregorii
ATTCTTTTGTGATCGTGCATTATAAACACAATCTCCTAATCAAGATACACTATATTGACCCTTATGCTTGGCCTCCATTCTTTTTGTGATTGAGAGCTATAAACACATTCTCCACATTGGCAAACATGAAATTGATGCTTTGATTTGGCAGAAAAAGTTTTTTTTGCACCATTTTCCTTAGTATCAATGTTCATCTATCAACTAGTACAAACTTAGACTCTCGCAATAATATCCATTCTTTTGTGATTGGGCACTATAAGCACAATCTCCTAATCGAAATACACAATATTGACGCTTGTGCTTGACCTCTATATGATAAAACATCATAACAAATCATCAAACTAGTTGAGAACCATGCCAAAAATGGCAAGAATATGTAAAAAGGTTTGACAAAGCACATTTAGCCATAAAACATAATTTTTCATATTTTGCAATTTAGTCCATAAACTTCTTAAAATTACAAAATGACCCTTAAAATATTGAAAATACCTAAAACATGCATACAAACTCGTAGATAAAAAAGCTCATGGCTTACAAAGCTCTAGGCCAAGCCAAAAATGTCATATATTTAAAACTTTTACAATTTAGTCCCTATGTTTACAAATATTACAAAATAATCTAAAAATCATGAAATCAAAATAAAAATAAGCACTAAATCATCATTATCAACTCCAATCAGATTTGGTCAAGGTGAAAAACAACAAATCTAAACATGTTTAGATATAAAACATTACAGAAATAAACATAAATAATTATTACTAATATTAAACCAAAGTAAAATTATAAACTAAATATTATAGTAGTCTAATCAACATATGAATATCAAAATAAGATAAAAAACATAAACATAAATATAACTAAATCAAAATCATAACAACAACAATAATAAGATATATACATATAAAAAGATTAACTAAAAAAAACTTTAAAAAATAGAAAATTTTCAAAGCCACCATGTTTAGCCTTTCAACATGGATATGAACCCATGAGCCTTAACATAATTTTGGCTTATAAATAAGAATAAAAATGAAGAAAAGAAAAGAAAGCAAGTACTATACCTTAAAGAAAAGCTTTATAAAATTGAGTAACATGTATATTTTCTAGTATTTTTTTTTTTAACCAAGCCTAAAAGTCCTCAAAGAACTAAAACCACCCCTATTTATAGAGGTGGAGGATGCCAAATGGTGGTGAAAAATACCATGGGCTAAAATCCTAGAATTTTTTAAGGATTATTTTATTTTATTTATTTAAATTTGATTTGATTTTTGACAACTTGATTTGATTTAAATTTATGATTTTTCTCTTCTTTTAAGTGATGTTATGCAAGACATCATTAATACCTGCAACCTTTTTTGTGATATTTATATTAATATCTAAAATTATACCATAAGAATTAATCACAAAGACTAAATTATAAAAATAAAAAATTATGTATTTAAAATAAAATTTTATATGATCAATTTAATTTAACCTAATAATAAACACCATTTTTAATTTACATAAAAACATTAAAAATAATAAACTCATAAAATTTTACGAAAAAAATCCTCACAATGAAAAATTGTTATATGTAAAAAAAAATGAAAAATTCATAAAATAAATTGAATTTTTCAAAATTGATTTAATATGTTTAAAAAATAATATTTGAAGAATTTTTAAAATTATAAATTCAAGAAAAATCCTACCAAAAAAATTTAATGGTAGAACACTCCATATCTCAATAACAAGAAAATTTTTAAGAATCATAAAATAAATTAAATTTTTAAAACTAATTTAATGTGAATTAAAAATAATATTTGAAGAATTTTAAAAATTATTAATTTAGAAAAAACCACCAAAAAAATTTGGAGTAAAAAACTTTATATCTAGAAAATGAAAAAATTATAAAAAATACAAAACTCATAAAATAAAATGAATTTTTTAGAAAGTGATTTAATATGGATTGAATAATAATATTTAAAGCATTTTAGAAATTATAAATTTCAAAACAATTCCCAATAAATTTGTAAAGTAGACTTTGTATTTGAAAAACAAGAAAAATTTTCAAATTCATAATAAATATATAAATTTTGAAAAACCATTTAACGGTAGTTAAATGTGAATATTTAAAAAGTTTTAAAGCTCAAAACTCAAGAAAATTCTACCAAGAATTTTACAGATAAAAGAAAGCTTGTATTTTAATATTGAAAGAATTTCTAAGAATTCATTAAAATTTAGATAAAATAAATTAAATAAAATATATTACCTAAAATATTAATTTACAAAATGGAAAAGATGAAAATAAAAAATTCAAAATAATTTTAACGAAAAAATTTCACGGGTATGATACTCGCTATAGTACGAAAAATTCAAAATTAATTATAAAAATGGACAAATTGACACATTGCTATATAAATACCAATACAAACTTTTCCTGGATTATTTCTGACTTTTCGAAGTGATTATCAACATAGATACCATACTAGTGTCAATAAAAATATACGATAATTAATTTTCCAAAATTGATCGAAAATTCTCAAAAAATTTTCTAAAAATGTGAAATTTGATCGTGATATGATCCGCAAAAATAGTTTTTTTAAAATTTTTACAACAAAATATTAAGAGTAATTTTTCTCTTAAATATTCGTCTTGTATATTTGAAATTAGAAATGAAAATATGGTTGTTTCTGTTATGTGAACTTTTGGCCACTTAAATATGGCTAAAAAGGTCTTGAAAATGGCTTGTTTATATGAAAAAGATTGTTTCCAATAAAGTTGGCTGTTAAGTTCTCGATATTTAGGATTATAGGAAAGCAAGCCTAGACAAAATTAAGTGTCTGCAGCTACCCTTCTTTGACTGCTCTAAGAATCAAAAATAGGGCAAAGTTTAAACAAACATAATTTTGTTCAGGTCATTAAGCATTGAAAACTAATAACAAACATAAAAACTAAATACCCAAATTTAAAACCTTAAACTAAAAACCGTGCAAATTATCAACAAATGAGAAGGGGTTAACAAGATGAAACCGACAAGTCAACAAGGATAAAAGGTTGACCGAGATAAAACCTACAAGTTAATGAATAAAAAGAGTTGATTGAAAACAACCAAGAAGTCAACATAAGTTAAGGGGTTAACCAGGATAAAATTGACAAGTCAACATAAGTAAAAAGGTTAATCGAGACAAAATTAACAAGTCAACAAATAAATAGAGTTGATCGAGAAGAAAATAACAAGTCAACATAAGTAAAGGGGTTGACCGAGATAAAAATAATAAGTCAATGAATAAAAAGAGTTGACCAGGACAAAATTGACAAGCAACATAAGTAAAGAGGCTAATTGGGATGAAACTAACAAGTCAATAAAAAAATGACTGGGATAAAACTGATAAGTCATCAAATAAAAGAGGTTGACTGAGATGAAATCAACAAGTTAACAAATAAAAAGGGTTGAAATAACATTTGATACTTATCAATTTGAAAGGTTGAAGAACTTATTTTTGGATTTTGAGAACATGATTATTGCTCTTCTTCAGCATCATGCTTAACTTTCCTACGAATTGAAGGCAAATGCATGCAAAATGCATAAGATGTCTTCCCATGTAATCTATGAATTCGATCATTATTCATTATTTCTAATTCAACCTATTTTAGAATTTGAAGGCATTTTCAAAAAATGTTGTGAAAATCATCTTTCTTTTTTTATAGAGAGAGTCAGTGTATGAACCTTAATTTGAAAGTATTTTTAGGAGATGGCATAAGCGAGCTAAATCTACTCCAGTACTTAGAGTTGAAGGCATTATTTTGAAAATGTTGTGAACATTGTTTTCTTTAGGTAAGGAAAGTAAGGTTAATGATGCATGGGTCCCAAGCTTTTTATGGTTAAGTAAGAAGAATAAGATTGATGTTGCCTGCATCTGAAGCTTATAATGAAGAATTCGTTTCCTCTCATTAGAAATTTCCTTTAACTACAACTTCCAAATTCCTTTTCATTTGAGATACTCATCTATATCATCAGTTCTTTAATTTTAGACATTCCTAGAATATCTAAAAAATAAAAACCATAACTAAAGTCCCTATAATGTTTAACCTCAATATAAAATAATGCAAAGAAATCTTTTTGTTGTTTTTTTTAATTTCAAAAATGTTAGTCATTATTTATCAGAAATACATGCATATGACAAAGGTATAAATAAAAAGATAAGGGTATAAATGAAAATAACGAAGGTAAGAATGGAAGAGTGACAAAGGTACGATTAAAATGCTTAATTATATTCCAATAGAGGGAAGGAATACAGTATTAGTTTTTTTAATAATGATATGTATGCTGTATAGAACAAAATTAAGTATCATTCAAATGGTTGGAATCTCTCATTTAATTCTTCAAAAGTATTTTTCTTCAAAAGTATTTTTTAAATAAAGCACTTCACTCATGTTAATCCATTCCTTTGAAGATGCCTTTGATTGCACAATGCCTTCCTTTTTATTCTTGAGATTTTAGTAGACTTCCTCCTATGCATCATTTTCCCTAAGCTGCACTTTTTTGGTTTTTGACTTGAGGCCTTTACCTTTTAACACCTTTACCATTTTTTCTCTTTTTTTATTCCTTTTTTTTTGAAATTGCCTTTCAAACATAATACTTTTTATGTTATTAGAGTTGACAAGATTGGGTAGAGTGTGACCATCCATTTTGCCAAAATTAATGCCCTACTTAAAAATGCTTTTTGAACCATATAGGGACTTTCCCAATTTAGAGCCCATTTACCACATGGATCTTTTTGGCCAAGAAGGATTTTCTTTAATACTAACCTTTTTTCATAAAATTGCCTTAGGTAGAGTTTTTAATCACAGCCTCTCACTATTCTTTTCTGATACATTCACCCATGCTAGATTACTTGCAACCTTTTTTCTTCCATAAAGTTTAACTATTGATAGCGATCTCAGACCCATTCAGCTTCCTCTAATTTAGTCTCCATCAATACTCGAAGCAAGAGGATTTCAACCTTAATTGGTAGAAGGGCTTTAATGCCATATGCCAACGAGTAGGTGTTGCCTTAGTAGAGGTCTGAAATGAAGTTCAATAGGCTAAGAGTGCGAAAAAGAGTTTTTCTTGCCAATCTTTATAAGTCTTCACTGTCCTTGCCATAATTTTCTTAATATTTTTATTAGCTGCTTCTACTACTCCATTCATCATTAGATAGTATGTTATCGAATTATGATAAGAGATCTTAACTTGGGTACAAATCATTAATTTATTATTGAAGTTAGAGGCATTATTTCGTTATAATCCTCTCAGGTTTTCCAAATCGATAAGTGATATTAGTTTTCAAAAATTTATTACTATCGACTTTATCACGTTTGTGTTAGAAACAGCTTAAACTCATTTGGTGAAATAATCTATAGCCACTAAGATAAAATGATGACAGTTAGAAGTTATAGGGGTAATTATGACATGTAGTGGCTAAGGCAACACATGAATTTTATCTGCATAGACTAGGCATTTATGAACTTTTGAGCCTATTTGACATAATCTCCTTCCATAGTCATCCAAAAATAGCCCGATCTTATAATTTATCTTGCCATTTTATGCCCATTAGCATGAATTCCATAAACTTCATGTACTTCTTTCGAAATCTTTTATGCTTCAAGAGTATCCATACATCTTAATAACGTCTGATCGTAGTGTTTCATGTAAAGGATGTCACCGTCTAGAATGAAGCTCATTACTAGCCTTCTTAATGTCTTCTTATCATTTTTTAGAGGCACTGTATGGATTTTTTTATCTTTAATGTGCCTTTTAATGTCATAATACCACAGATTGCCATCCATTTCACCTTTAACATTGTGGCAATATGTAGAGGGCTCATACGAGCTCATTGGATTAAGATTACTTTTTCTTTCTCATTTACCTTAAACATCAAGCTGAGGGTGGGAAAAGCATCTGCCATTTGATTTTTATCTTGAGGCAAATGAATAAAATACACCTGCTTGAATTCTTGCAATAGTTCTAGAATCAGCTTCTTATATTAGGCCAACCTCGAATCTTATGTCTCTCATTCCCCATGTAATTAATAAATCACTAGGGTTGAATCCGTATATACTTTAAACCCTTAAACATTTTTCTCAATGGTTGTATGAAGTCCCATGACACATGCTTCATATTCTACCATATTATTTGTGTAATCAAAATCTAAATTAATGGTATAAGGATAGTAATCTTCTTTTAAGGATATAAGAATTGCTTTAATTCCATGACCTAGAGCATTTTAGGCCCCACTAAAATACATTTTTCATTCTAGTTTTTATGTTTGATTATCATCCTTTTTAATAGAAACATTCATTAAATTTTCGTCAAGAAAATCTAAATCTAATGACGAATAATCATTAAGGGCCTAACTTGCTAAGAATTCGTCGGTAGCACCTCTTTTAGATAGTTTTTGGCTTACATAAACTATATCATATTCTAATAATAAGACTTGCCATCTTGTTATTCTTCCAGACATTGTTAGAGCTTTAAAAAATATTTGATTAGATCGATTTTTATGATCAACCAAGTAGAATGATATAACATATATTGTCTGAGCCTTTTTATGGTCCAAACTAGGGCATAACAAATTTTCTCTATTTGAGAATAATTTACATCATAATGCAAAAATTTCTTACTGAGGTAATAAAGTGCCCTTTTCTTTTTTACCAGTCTCATCATGTTGCATTAGTACACATCCCATTGACTATTCAAAAATGTAAAGGTATAATATAAGGGTACGTTCTAAGACTGGTGGTTCGAGATTTAGAGGATTTAACAAATATTGTTTCGCCTTTCCAAATGCAATTTGGCATTCTTCATCACATTCTCTGGAGTTGTGTTTCTAAAGGAGCTGAAAAATTAGATCTCATTTATCCATAAGCTAAGAAATAAAATGGGAAATATAATTTAATCTTTTGAGTAAGCATTTTACTTTTTTTTTCTTTTGTAGAGGCGGCAGCTCTTAAATGGCTCTTATTGTATTAGGATAAACCTCAATCCCTTTTTCACATACAATGAAGCCTAATAGCTTCCCTAATCTTACACCAAAAGTATAATTTATTGGGTTCAACTTTAACTGGTACTTTATAAACCTTTGAAATAATTTGCGTAAGTATATGACATGCCTTTTTTCTTAAGGGGCTTGCGATCATGTCATCCATATATGCTTCAATTTCTTTATGCATCATATCATGGAATAATGTGATCATTGCCTCTTGATAAGTCGCTCCTGCATTTTTAGCTCGAACAGTATCACTTTGTAACAAAACATACCCTAAACAATGACAAAACTTGTTTTCTCTATGTCTTCAGGTGCTATTTTAATCTGATTATAACCCAAAAATCCATCCATTAGGAAAACGTACAAGTCTTTGCGGTGTTATCAACCAAACTGATAATATAAGGAGAGAAAAATTATCCTCTGGCCTTGCATAATTTCAATCCTAGTAGTCTACGCATAGTCTAACTTTTCTATATTTCTTAGGAACTAGGACAATGTTAGCAACCCATTCCGGAGACTTTGCCACTTTAAGAAATCCAACATCAAATTGCTTTTTCACCTCTTCTTTAGGTTTCAAGAGAATATTTGTTTTATTCTCTTTAATTTTTGCTGAACTAGCTTGCATCCCAGATTTAAAGGTAGCTTATGGACCATTATTTTTGGGTCTAGGCCCATCATATATTTATATGACCAACAAAAACATCATAGCACTCCTGAAGTAAATTTATCAACTTTATTTTAGTTGTAGATATGACAACAATTCTAATTTTGACTCTTTTTCTATCATCCTTATCCCCTAAGTTTATAACCTCTTTAAACTCTTCATGAGGCATTATTCAACTATCCTCCTGCTTAATTAATCTCAATAATTCAGGTGGCAAATGCCATCATCAAAATCTTCTTCGAGATCATTCTTATTCAAACAAATGTACCATTCAAAATTGACTTTTGAAGTATGAATAAGAACATCTTTTTTTTATTAAAAGATATGTAAAAGTAAATAAAATAAAATTGGCAAACAAGAAAATATATGGTAATTTATAGATAAGTATATAAAAGTGAAAAAGAATATGGGTATGAAAGAGATTAAATATATACAAAAAGTTTCATGCATTTCATTTCTAAAATGCTGATCTGACATTTTGTGCTCTTTTACAAATAGATTCTTGTATGTTTTAAGCAAAACAAATAAGGTAAGTTCTTGGAATCAATTTGGGTTAAGTCTAGACACTATAGTTCTCTTAGTAATAGTTAATTTGTCTAGACATATCTAGAAAGGTAAAGATAGATTCAATGAATATTTTTTGACTTTTCATTTTCTAACTTAATTGCATTCACTTACATATTCTCGAAACTTGGAATGATCATCACCATATTGTCATTGTTTCTTTTCCTTGAGTAGAAAAATTGATGATTCTACCATAACAAAAGGTTTCTTTCAAAGTAGGATAAAGAATTGAATCTTTACTTTAACTTTTTTCATTAGCTCTTTTCTCAAACATTTTTTTTTATTCCCCTGAGGTTTATAGCCCAATCCACATCTGTCTCTTTTGTCAACTATTTGAATAGATCAACTTATCCCTTGTAAGGGTTTGCCAAGCCCTTTTCCTATTCGGGTACATTTTCCCACTATAAGCTTCAAACCCATATGAATGTTTTTGGAGAGGTAAGGCTTCAAAAGTAGAGATCCCTTAGTAATGAAAGCAGCATTGACAACCTCAAATGCTCTAAATAAGCATTCTTTTGCATCAGCATTTGTTTTAAAGTAGGAAGCATCGGTTGAAATCATGGTGATTATATCTTCCTCTTCAGATATGCTAACCAACTTATCATCAACTATAAACTTGACTTTTTAATAAAGAAAAGCTGGTACAGCACTGGCAAAGTGCATCCAAGGTCATTCTAAGAGACAGTTAAATGCAGGGGCAATATCAAATACATGAAATTTTACTTAAAAGGGATAAGGGCTAATAATTAAAGGAACCAAAATAATTCTTTTGATCTCTCTTTTAATGCCATTAAAAGCTTTCACCACTATTTGACCATGCCTAAGCTGACTGCAATCTATTGGCAATAGAGGCAAAGTAATCCATGGCATGGCATTCAACACTGAACCATTTTTAATAAGTACTTTAGGAAGTATAGTCCCATTGCAATTAGTTGTTATATGAAGAGCTTTGGTAAAAGTAGTCCCATTTGGTGGGATTTCATCATCACTAAAGCAAACAAAATTGTCGACAATGATATTATTCACCGGATGATCCAACTAGTTGACTGAAATGTCTTACGAGACACAAGCCTGATTAAATACTTTTACTAAAGCATTTCTATGAGTCTCAGAACTGAGCAGTAATGCCAACATAGAAATTTTGGCTAGCTGCTGCTTTAATTGATCCATAATTCCATACTTCTTACGCTTCATGAATTTTAAAAATTTAGTAGTATATTTTTCTTTTACTGGTTCTTGAATTTCCACAGGAATGTCTTCAATAGCTACTGCCTTCCCAAATGTTTGCCCCTTCATTTTTGATCTAGTAGCAGCTTTGCTAGTTTTTGGGTTGTAGACATGCCCATTTCTGGTTACATGACTAACCCTAATAATAACAACTGTCGCTAATTGACTTGTCAAAACTTCTAGAGTTACTACTCTAGCGTCATATCTCTAGGGCACTTGTTTGATGTCCTTGAATGAAAAATGTGTGGGAGTTCGAATGATAAGATTTGAGGTAGTTTTATTCTTAGGGGGGATGACTTTTAGTTTATTACAATAAATGATCAATGGATAACCAACCCCATATGGCAATTTTGAAGACCCTTCATCAGTCATATTGATTGATTTTTCTTCTAGTGCAATGATTTTTGTATAAAATTCAATTTCACCATTGTCCATTATTTTTTGAATTAGAGCTAAAAAATTTAAATAGTTTTGTAAACTATAACCTTGAATGGCATGAAACTTGTAAAAATTTAGGCCAGAGTTTAATTGGCCATTTATACATTCATGATTTTGACTAAAGATTTTGTTTTCAAATAAACTAGCCCAAACTATTTCCATTGGGGTTTTGACCTTGGTAACATCCTTTTTTATCCAATGCTCTTCAACAATTAAAGCATTAAACCCTGGCTCAGGATGGTTGGCTAGAAGGTTTGTCATTACATTGGATCCAGGGGTGGTATCAAATTTAAAAGCTCCTTTTTAAAGAAGGCTATGGACCTTGTTTTTGAAAGCAGTATAGTTTTTTATTAGATGGCTTGCTATTGCATGATATTCATAATAGGCATTTGGATAATATCAGCAGGGTAAATTACCTTTAGATGGTTTTCTAAAGAATGGAGCCAATAATCAAGCCTCTAAAAATTTATCAATATATTTTTATACGAATAAGGAAGAACTCCTGATGAGGTCTAGATCGGTTTTTTTTTTCGAGTTAAATGATTTTGATTGGTTTACATTTGGTTTTGAGGATGATTGGGGTAGTGGTTAGTGGTGTCGATGAGGTAAAAGGTCAAAGTGCATTAAACAAAGGGTCTTTTGGGATTATTGACCTTGATGCCGGTAAAAAGGATGGGATTACCAACAGAATGGTGAGCTAACATAATTGGTGGATTTCTTCTTTCTTTTTGGCAGGTCCAATCTTCTTTGAAATGAAAGATTAACTCGCTGCAAACTTTCTTATCTTTATGGCAGCTTCAATCATTTCTTCGAAAATAACAAGATTAGAGAAGTTTTTCATTACATTCCTTACCAACTTTATAGTAGAAAGGATGCAAAGTTCTTACAAACAACATGGTCATTTTTTTCTAAGTTAAAGGAGGTTGTATTTGAGAAGCTACATCCCTCTACCTTTAAGAATATTCTTTAAAAGACTCGAT
>JBBYHO010489301.1:0-23978 GCA_038382025.1 Adansonia gregorii
TCGCCGGGCGACGATCATTGTCCCCTCTTACGTCGATGCTCCAGATTGTTAAAACAAAATTAGCCCGGACAAAATATGGTGTCTACACTTTCTGTTATATGGTATCTTCCATTTAGCGATTAATGTTACTATACTATAAAATGGAAAAAAGAACTCAAATCAATATGCATGAATAAATGGAATATTTTATGTATGAATAAATGTTAACATAAATCTTTAATATCATTCATGTATGTATGTCAATGAGGGAAAAAATTTAGATATGAATTAATGAATAGATAAATGAATGAATAAGTATAAAACAAAATTTAATAGCAAAAATTAAGTACTGAGCAATCAGTTAAATATCAGAGATTATTGTAAAGGCAAGAATTTAAAGAATTTGAGTCATAATTCAACATCATTGTGTCATCCACCAAAACATTTTGATTTATTCATTCATCATTGGCATACAAAACCATGTTTAAAGGGTTCAAAAAGTAATAAAAAGGATAAACATTTCATTTTCCTAAGAAATCCTTGTAGGTTTTAGTCAATTTTCTTGAACCCTATATTTACAAAGCCAGCCCGTAGCCAAAAGGTTATATTCATAATCCCTACATTGCCCTAGATATTTTAGTACTTCCAAAAATGCAATAAGAATTTAGAAGGAACATTCAATCTTATTTCAACTCAGATTACCCCAGTATCATGTAGCTTTTAAACTTTTTTTTTGAAAGTATAGCATGTTTCTATTAAATGCTCTCATATTCCTACATGGTATTTGCAATGTTCATTAATGTTATACCATTTAGGATAAGAGGGTTGGTATGGATAAACATATTTAGGAGCAATAAGCTGATTTTGGAGCAAGAGCCAATACTATTCTACATAGGTTAGTGGAATCAAATCAAATTGATAGTTTTCATCATGGTTTTTTCTCAGTATAAGCTTTAAAAAATTATAGGGTAGTGCTAGAAAAATAAGTAGACTGATTTGTATATGTGCAGAATTAGGTGGCTTTATTTCAATCATGTAAATAAACCAAAGATTAGAATCTTTATTTAGCAGTACGCTTGGTCAAGCCTTTAAGTATCTCTCGAATTTCACGCTTCCAATCAATCTCGCAGACTCTGATTTTCTAGATCCATTGAGGATAAGGATGTTCTTGAGCAAAGTTTCTTTTTTGTCCCATGTAGAACCTCAACCATTTTTATCAATCTATTGAGTAAATCTTTCATTCCCTAGACTTCATGACTGAACTCCTGTTGGATGGACTCTATTACACTCATTCTTGCCTTTAAATTGTTATCCATATCTTGATCCTTGAAACGCAATAATGTAATAGTTTTTGTATATTGTAAAAATTACAAATGCATGAGATATAAGATGTGAACTTTGTAAGTGTAAAAAGAGATGCATGAATGAATTTACAAGTTTCCATGGACTATGGATTCACGCCAAAAATTAAGAAAATGCTTTATAATATCGTAAATTAATGTGAAAAATAAATAAAGGTAAAATGTATTATAGTAATACAACATACATTTAAGAAAATCAAATTATAAGAGTAAACGGTTGGAAGTGTTGCCCATATATACCTAATTCTGTACCCTCTAGAACTAGCTATAGCTCTAAGTCAGTGAGTGAGGCCTTTATGATTTATTACATGGAGTTAGGGTTGGACACCTAAATAGGTTTTTGAGTTAATCCCTAAATCTGAAATGAATTAACACCTATTGTTGGTTTATGTTAGAAAGCGTTTTATTCAAGTAGAAGTATCTTCCATGCTAGTAATAGGGCTAAACCTTGGGCAAGTATAGGATTTACACTTGGTAGGCTTTTTACTGGCCAAGACAGCAGCCAACACCTCAAAAGGCACTTTACCCCTTTCTAAAATATTAGGTACTTATACCCCTTTCATATGCTAGGAAGAGAATCTGATGCATATGCATGTGCCAAGTGTGTGCTAGGGAACAAATTAACCTTTTGGATTATAATATTGTTCTCACCCTTTTGGAGAACCAGAAGGACACGAGAGTTTTTATCATTCTTTTTCATATTTCACTAGAGAACTAGTAGATTACAAAAGGTTTTTCGAAATCAAAAATTTTTTGTACCCCAGATATCTTGTTATTAAAATAATTAGTAGAACCTCTCTTATATTTTGAAAAAATCTTCACATATTTTTTTTAAAAAAAATCTTTACATATTTTTTTAACGTCAGAAACATTGGTTTGATTTGCAAAAATTCTACTTTTATTTAAGTAATAATATAAAAATTCCTTGAGACCCTGTTTAGACAAAAAGTAACTAAACTCGACACTAGGGATTCCAATATGGTCGATAAGACCACTATGCCCTTTAAAGTACACCTTTGATATAGAAATATATTGGTAACCTTAAAGGGCTTTATTCTAAAATAACTTAATGAAATGTCCTAAAGAGTACCTTCAACATATAAGTATCTCTGCAACTTAAAAGATTCTAAAACTTTATATACTAATGAATCTATTCATACAATACACTTTCGACATAAAATTCTTTCAAAGATTACGTAGGACTTGGTTTTATCATAAATTCTTAAAATATATCTAATTTGACATAAAAGTATCCCAGTAATTCTAAAGGATTCTATAATTTCACAAAAAGACTAAGTTATCCTTATTATGCACCTTCGACATATAAGTATGCCAGTGATCATAAAGGACCTGATTTTAGGGTAGATTAGTAAATACCTTTAAGGTGATACCTTTGACATAATAGTACCTCGGTAACCTAGAGGACTCAAAGATAGTATGAAATGATGATTATACCCTCCATGGGTAAACTTAAATATGAAGATTGACTTAAAATATAAAATTTGTTAATAGATCCGTAATCTTTTTAAAATTACATTTTGTAACCCCACAGACAATCAAAGGAATATGAAAAGTTTTAATAATTTCTACACCCCTCTAGAGGACTAGAGGAATGCTAGAAATATTCTTGAAATGTCCAAAATATTTTATTAACTTTAAAATATAGTTTTTCTAAATGATCCTTAACATTTTTTAACTTCGCAAAATAGTCCTTACATGAAATAAGCATCACAAAATAACCTAAAATACAACAAAATCAACATGGAAAGCACATCAAAAATCATATGAAAAGCTTGGCAAACACCCTTGGCCTTGGAACTAAAATTTTGCAATTTTTCAAAAAAGTCTTTTAATTTTCTAAAATTACTAAAAATGACCCCAAAAAGATAAAAAATACAAAAAAAACACTTTCAAATATGTTAAATATACACAAAAGACACCCCTAAAGGTCTATAAGTGGCTCAGCAAAGCATGGATGGCGTTGAAAAAAAATTATTTTTGCAATTTAGTCAGTGATGGAAGTCGACCAAGGTGTGTATGAAACCTCTTGGCCAAATGGCTTCTAGCCATTTCCACCAATTTCTACACATTTTTTATTTTTTATTTATTGACTTTTATTTTATAAATTTTTTTATAAGATTTTAATTAAAAAATTTTTCATTTTGCATGTGTCATCATGCATGACATCATCACCTAGATTTTTTGAACAAATATAAATTATAGGCACTAAGTTGTAACAAATTAAAAAATTATGTATTCAAAGAATAAAATTTCATATATCAAATTCAAATGCAAATTTAATCAAAATAAGTTTCTTGGAATTGTTAGAAAATAAAAATGGGCTCATTGGGCCTTTAGGAAAATTAATGAGCTTATCAGGCATATTAGAAAAATTAATGAGTTTTAAAGCATCAAAAATGGAAAAAAAAATAAAATTTGACCAATTAAAAATAAAATTAATAAAATTTTCATATAAAAATTCAAAAAAAAAAGTTTTTGAAAATTTTTTGTGCAAGAAAAAGGCAATTAAAAATTCTTAACTTGTTAAATTTTACAAGCAAAAACCCTTTTAAAAGAAAAATGTCATTTGGAAAAAATACAAAATTCATAAAATAAATTAAAATTTTAAAACTAATTTAATATGAATTTATTGAAAATATTAAAGAATTTTAAAAATTATAAACTTAAAAAAATCCTCAAAAAATTTACAAAGTAGAAAACTCTGTATTTGAAAACAGTCAAATTTTAAAAATATGTTCAAATTTTATAAAAATAAATTTTATCCAACATAGTAATCAAAATATTTGTTTATAAAAATAGTAAAGATAAAAATCTAAAATCTAAAATATTTTTTATCAAGAAAAATTTTATAAGCATAACATTAATAGTGTTGTTAAAATTTCAAAGTTAATGAATAAATTTAACAATTTGACACCTTGTGATCTAAAATGTCAAGATAGATTTTTTTCCTTATTTTTTTATTTTTTGGGGTGAGTTTCTGCATAAATACCATACAAGTATAGATAAAAATATACGATGGCCAACTTTTCAAATTTTACAAAAAATCTCAAAAACTTCTTAAGAATAAGAAATTTAATTATGATATTATTCACAAAAATTGATTTCAAAATTTTGAAACAGTAAAGTTAAAAATCAATTTTTTGATGCTAATACTAAAGAAGTACTGATAAAAATGTAAAATAGTCAACTCGTAAAATTTCATGAAAATGTCTCAAAAAATTACTAAAAATGTGAAATTTAACCATGATGCTATTTGAAAAATAAATTTCATCTAATATTTGTTTTTTTTATCCGAGATTTGTTCTCTATGACCTTTGAAATGGCACTAATTTTTTCACGTGCATTGTGATCATTTAGAAGTCTACTCTCACTAGGTGGCAACTAAATTCTTGATCTTGGATTTTTTTGACTGTCAGGAAAGAGGAACCAGATAAAATTTAGTGTCAATACTTCAGTTCTTCAGTGGAGTACAAAAAGATATTTGATTCTTTAAAAAAAAAAAAAAACCTTTAGTGTTCCTTTAGCTCTTCAATGGGGTATAAGAAAAAGATGAAAACTCTCATGTTCTTTTGCTCTTTCGAAAGAATGTGAAAGATATTTTGATTTTCAAAAATATTAAAACCCTAATTTTCTCACATAAAATAGTAAAGTTCTTTTATAGAATATTATATGTGGGAAATATAAATTATTATCAAATATTGAAATCGAATAAAAAAATAAGAATTTAAATTAACACATGGGTTGATATGTATTGATTTTTAAGCATCACAAGAAGGTTGATCCTTACTTATAATTATAACTGACTCCCAAAGTCTTTATATGATTTCTGGTATAAGCGCAGACTTCAAAGTTTGTTTTGGATTTCATAACCCTCGACATAAACTCCAATAGGTGTCTACACCTAGCTAAAAGAGATTTTTAGTAACTCCAAAATAAATAGTCATTTCGTAATGACTATTTAGGATTAAGTCAAGTGAGTGATTCATCTCAACAACTCAGTTCCCAAACACAAAAGAATAGAAAGATAATAATAATAATAATAATAATAATAATAATAATAATAATATGGTTCTTAGAAATAAAAGAATCATGACATATAGATATATATAGAAATGAAGGGTACACTCACTTCTTAAGTCAGGTTGGTCAAGATTCATGTTCGAACTATGTTAGAACAATCTCTACCCTCAAAACTATCTTTCATAGACACCATAAACAAAGGTTTTTTATTCTTTTCTTGCTAATTTGTAGTAAAGAGAGGCAACAAAGTGAGTTCAAAGTTGCTTGGTTGCTACTCAAGGAAAAAAGTAAGAGTTAAGGTCTTTATCGAGGCATATTTTCTATCTTTTCTCCAATTTATTTTTTATTTTTCTTCACCATCATCATATTAAACCTCCAAGTTTTCATGACCCTATTAAGGCTTTCATGCATTATTGCGGCTTTGTTTATGGTAGTCTTAGGATTTTGATGACTTTCTTATCATCTTAAAGTTGTTTGGATGAACTAAAATGTCATATCACTTCTTGACATTAAAATAGTCCCTACTCATGCCTTTTTGCCATGTTTTCCTTCATTTTTACATGCTCATCTCGTGTGTAAATGCTCATCCTAGCATATTTTTATCTTGACCATGCCTTCGATTGCATTTTCACTATGATTTTCTTATAGAAATCCATCAGTAACTTGCTATTTTGGATGCTTGCTCATGTTAAATGCCTCTACTTAGTGTAGTTCATCACATGTTTGTTGAAATACCTTTATGATTCTTGCAAAAATCTATTTTCAAAGAAAACCCCAAGTTAAGTCTACAGTAACTTTAATCAATGGGGATTAGCATAGATTTAATGTTTTCAATATATTGGTTCTCCAATCTGGGGGATATATCAAGCACAAATGTTTAGAATCATGGTCTTTTAAGGCCTAACAAATCTTGTTTTTGAACCTTATTAAAATCAAAAGTGTTTTCAAGTGTTCTATTAAAGTCTTGTTTCGAGTTTTTTGTTATGATTAATAGCGCGAATAGTGGGTAGTTTAGTGGCCTGCCCTTTGGGAATTGGATTAGTCCATTATGCCACTGCCATTGACCTTAGTGATTGGGCATTTGCATATCTGAGACTTTGACACGTGACCATAAAAACTTTAAACTCGAAGAAACTAATGTTTCTATACTAGCGACAAAATGGTTTTGATTTGAAAAAAATATTTTTGGACTCCAAACTAATTTTTTGGAATTTTCTAACATTTTTCCTTAAAAGAGCCTTAGATTATCTTTATAATGACACCTCATTTTCATTCAGATCATTCTTGATATGGGAGTTATGATTTTTCAAACTTTCGCTATCTAAAACCTCTATAATTAGCGATTCATATTCTGTTTGCGCAATTCTGACCCATCAAATGATTTTTTTTTTAATTTTTCAAATATTTTTCTAAAAATTTCATAAAATTTCATTTTTGAAATATATTACTTGAGATTTAACAATTCCAAATGAATCCGAAGTGATTTTTTGAAGTTCACTACTTTTCCCATGCATTTGCTGTCAATATTGACTCAAACTTAGCTTAAAAAAATTCCACCTAGAAAGTTATTTTCTAGGGTTTTTAGAATATTTTCATAGTAATCCTTATCAAGTTACCTTTCCAATGGTATCTTCATTGCCATTTGAAAACTTTGGACCAAACTAGAACAAGTTTAGGAAGGTGTAATGTTGTCCCCTACTTTCATTGAACTTGATAAAAGTCACTACGGCTTTCTTGAACTTTCTATTCAAGTTATTCAAATGACTTAAAATATATTCAAAGGTTTTCCCTATAGACTTTTGTGTCATGACATAGGCCCCATTAGGAACAAATTTGTGTTTTAAAAAAAGGGATTATGTATAAATAATAACCATATGTAAAACTAAGAAAAATCAAGCGTTGGATAACTTATGGCTAGATGGTACCATTATGGGCATGGTAGAGGTGCTAATCCTTTCCCTCACATAATCAACTTTTGGACCTTTTCTAACAAACAAACTTTGGTATACGCAGTCTATAAAATTAGTGTCTTGAGTTTTGCAACTCAGAATTGTCAATTTTAATAGGTATCTGGCATACCTAGCACAAAATAATCAGTGGCGACTCAAAGTCTTGGCCATTTAGTAATGGCCATCCAAGACCAATTGGATGATCAATTCATCCAGCAGTTCTTCCATCAACCTTCACTCTTTTATGCCTAATTCAAGTCCTGACTAGGGGATAATCCAAAGGTGAGTCCTTTCCCTTTTCCTTTCGTTATTTTTTTAAGTCAACTGTGCCATGAGGGCGGGTTATGATAACTCAAATAAAAATTTCCATGGAAAAATTCTTGATGAATGAAATAAAATTAAAAAGGTTTTTCACGAAATTTTAGAAAAAAAAAATTCAAAAACAAAAAAAGTTCTAAAATATGGGGGACCATAAAGAAATTTAATGTGTTACTCAAAACATTAATAAATAAAAACTATAAGGATCAAAACCTAAAATTTAGAACAAGTTCTACCAAGAAAAATTCGAGAGCAAAAAGCTCACAGTATTGTGAAAAATTCAAAATTAAATATAAATTTGATAACTTGATACCTCATGGTATAAAATGCTGATATGAGTTTTTTCCTAAACATTTTAGATTTTTCTAAGTAAGTATCAGCATCAGTACAAATATATGATGATTGATTTTCAAAATTTCACAAAAGAATTTTGTAAAAGTTTTAAATATCAGAAGATTTGATCATGACATAATATCCAAAGTTTAATTTTAAAATTTGATGAAAAATTCAAAAACTAATTTTTCTCAGGAATATTAATCATTTTTATCCAAGATTTGTTCTCTATGACCTCGAAATTGCACCTTTTATCCAAGATTACAGGCATGAAGTCTGAAAAACAAAAAAAATCAACTTAACAAATTAGTAAGAATGGTTGAAGGTTTGTATGGGACAAGAAAGGAACTTTGCTTGAGAGCATAATCACCTTTGATGAATCTAAGAAATTAGAGATCTTATGGGCAAACTTTAAGAATTACTATAATCTTTGACCCAACTTTTTGCGTTGGATGACTTAAAAACTAGACCAAAAATACCATTAGGTGAAGATTTGGATCCTTGGCTTATTCATATGATTGAAACAAGCCCGTCAAACTCCACATCTGTGCAAATTAGCCCACCATCAACCCTGTTGGTCTTCTCAATGCTTCTTTATCAAGTTTGTTTGTCTTCTCAAAACTACTTTGTCACCTTCTGGTGTCAAACTAAGAAAATACCACAAAAGGATGAAAAAAATACCAAATTTAACCTTATCCCAATGATCTATAAAGAACTTTACTCTTACCTATTCTTCAACTAAGCTCATTTTACCCATGCATATTTATCCCTATTGTAGACACCTAATGTTGTCCGGATCCTTTTTTCCAATATTCCCAATTATCCGAGACTGGGAATATAGCTGCCACCCCAATAGACGTTGACCTTTGCCAGAAAGTTTACACATTTTTGTAACTTATGTTGTCATACCTAGATGGCTATATTGGCATGTAATAGAAAAACTGCCATTTGAAGACCAATCTTGGATAAAAAAGAATATTTAAGAGAAAAATCGTTTTTTGAATTTTTTTTTGTCAAATGTTCAAAATCATTTTTATGAATTTTTTTAGATTTTTTTGTCAAACTTAAAAAATTGATTATCATATATTTTTATCGACACTTGTTCAATATTTATGTCAATATGCATTCAAAAAAATCAAAAAATATTCAAGAAAAATTATATATTGGCATTTTGTACCACAAGATGTCAAGTTATCAATTTTACCAATTATTTTTGAATTTTTCATGGTATTGTGAATTTTTTATAAATATTTATGCTAAGTTTCAAATTTTTACCTTTACCATTTTTTAATTTTAATTAATATTTTGGATAACATGTCATATTTAACTCATTTTAGAAGTTTCAATGTATTTTTTTTTATTTTTCTTAGTTTTAAAATACAAGCTTTCTTTTATCTGTAAAAATTTTAGTAGAATTTTCTTAGGTTTTGAACTTCAAAATTCTTTAAATCTTCTCATTAAATTACCATAAAATCAATTTTGAAAAATTCCAATCCATTTTGTAGACTTTTTTTATTTTCAAAATGCAAACTTTTTACTCCGTAATTTTTTTAGGAGGATTTTTTCGAGTTTATAATTTTTAAAAATTCATCAAATATTTTTATTACATTTATAGTAAATTAGATTTTAAAAATTTAATTAATTTTGTGAGTTTTGAATTTTTTATATAGATTAATTTTTCTCATGTAATTTAACGAGTTTTAAAGTTTCAATCAAGTTTTTTTTCATTTCCAAACCTTTTTATGATTATTAATTGTAATTTTAATTTTCTATTTTATTATCATCATTCTAATTTTACTTTAATTAATGATTATTCTTTACTAGTTTCATGAAAACACGCCTAGTTGATTTCCGATTTTTCTCTAAACCAATTTATTAGTTTCTAGTTACCCATTAGTGATATTATCGAGATAATTATGAGAAAATATTGTGATATGACCATTAGTTCACATCCATTTAATGCAAATTACAATTTCCCATGCAAAAAAATAATAAAAATAACCTTTTTTTACTTTTTTTTTTGGCTATTTGGCCAAGCTTTTTTTTCAGCCAAGTTTGGCTATTTTCTCCCCTTATAAATAATGGGAGAAAGCTTCAAATAAGATATTGGGCTTTGGAAAGAAAAAAACACTAAGTTTTCATAAGTATTAAAGCTTTCTAAGGTATAATCTCTCCTAAAAATCCTCAACTTTTGTTGGTTTCATGTACTTTTCTTTTTTTTTTTTTTGGTGAGCCAAAATCATGCTTAAGCTCGTGAACTTGGTTTAATGTTGAAAGGCAAAATATGTTGGCTAAGAACCATTTTTTTATTTAAATGGGTATGCTTGATTTTTCTTGATATTGGCTTGTTTTTGTTATATATGAAACTTATTTGTGTTAATATTATGTTGATCTTTACAATATGATTTTGATTTTATCATGTATATGTTTATGCTAATAATACTTTCTTTGGGGTTTTTTTGATAATATGTTGTTAAAATATGCTTGTAGGCTTATTTTTCATGATTTTTTTTTACATGTTCATGTTGAGTTAAAACTTACTAAAAAGAGGATATGTTATTGTTGTTTTGAGGAAAAGCTTTTTCTTGTGGTTTTTTTTTTATGGCCAAAAGTCATGGAAGCCTTATCTTGATTCTTGGTTGTTATTTTTATGATAACTTGTATTATTTAGTGGTCTTGGGAACTTGTAGGGACTAAATAATAAATTTTCCAAAGATATTAAAGGCCATGGATGGTAGATCCATGATGGCTGAACCTAACAAAATGTGATGGGTTGATATTTTGACGTTTCTAATGTTATTTTGTAAATGTATAACATTTAATGGCCAACATGTAAATATAAAAAATATAGGGCCTTACGTGTAAATATTGAAAAAATTTTCTAAGGCCAAGGTCAAGTGGTCGAACCTTTCTTGTTAATTTTGTATATGATTTTTTATGATTATTTTAATTTATTTGGTGTTTAATTTTGTATTTTAATTATATAGGGGTTGATTTGCAAATTTAAAAAAGTTTAGAGACCATTAAGAAAACAAAATTTTTGGTCAAAATTTTTATCTCTAACATAAAATCATCCAAAATATTTTAGAATATTTTTAACATTCCACTGGTCCTTAGGTGGGGTGTTAAAAATATTCAAACTTTTTGTATTCTTTCAATTCTCTGTTAGGGTACAAAATGTAATTTTGAAAAATTTAAGGACTTAATTGTATTTTTGTATTTTAGGTCACTTTAAAATCTAAATTACCCATATAGGGTATTCTGGGCATTTAAAAAAATTTCTAGCATTTTTAGCCAATTGGGATTAGTATTTAATTTTGAGAAATTTAGGGATTTATTAGTAATTTTGCTCTTTAGGTCATATTTGTCATTTATATTATCCATTAGGGTAAAAAAGTCATTTCATAAATTTTCGTGTCTTTTAAGGCTACTGGGATACTTTCATGTCAAAGGTATACCCTAAGGGCATTTTTGTAATTTCATTAGAATTAAGTCCAATATAGTCGCCAAGATGCTTTTACGCCAAAGGTGTGTATTTAAGATAGGTTCACCCTTCTATGGTTATTTTCATGTCATTTAAGGTTACTAGGATAGTGTCATGTCGAAAGTATATCTAATAGGCATTTTGGTAATTTCTCTAGAACTAAGTCTGATATAGTCACCGGTATGCTTTTATGCCAAAAGTGTATATTTAGGATAGGTTCACCCTTCTATGGTCATTTTTGAGTCGTTTAGAGTTACTAGGATACTTTCATGTCGAAGGTATACCTCAAAAGCATTTTGATAATTTTGCATTAAGATCACGTCCTATGTGATTGCTAGGATACTTTCATGTCGAAGGTATACATTAGGGGTAGGTTCGCCCTTTTAGAGTATTTCTAGGTCTTAGTATACTTTATTAATATTTTTAATAAAATCAAAATATTTTTAGAAAATTAAGACAATGTCTCCAAGTTAGAATAATATGTAGAATTTCTCTCAGAATATAAAAGGATTTCTAAGGATTATTTTAATAACGAGATATCCTTTTCAAAGTAGAAATTGAGATTTTTATAAATTAAAAAAGATAAAATCTTTCATGTTCCTCTAGTCCTCTAGCTAGGTGCGAAGGATATTTTGATTTTTAAAACTTTTTATGTTATTGTGGTTTTCCAGTGGGGTACAGAAAAGAATGATAAAATAATTTCATGCTCCACTGGTCCTCCGATAGGGTACGGAAGAGATTGTGATTTTTAAAATTTTCAAAAATTCAATTTTTTGATATGGAAAATAAATTGGTTTCATAAAATATTATTTTGGGAATTACAATTAAATGCAATATGTTGAAACCAAATAAAAATCAAAATTTAAGTTAACATGTGATTAATAAGGTATCGATTTTTGGGCATCACAAGAGGGTAGATCTTTGTGATTGTAATCAACTTGTGGACCTTTTTATATGATATATGGTATGATTGTAGATCTTGGAGTTGGTTTTCTAAGGTTTTGTAACTCTTAAAATATGAACTCTAGTAGGTGACAAATTTTCACCTAGCCCAAATAGATTGGTGGTGGCTCTAAATAAATAGCCATTTCATAATTACTATTTAGGTTTAAAGTGGATGAGTAATTCATCTTGATGACTCGATCCCTAGAAATGAAAAAATATTCATAATGATATGGCCCATAAAAATAAGAGAATATGTAGTGATATATCAATAAATATAGGAACAAGGGCCATTTAAGTTGGGCTTAGTAAGGATTCATATATGGGCAAACTTGCGACACCTATGAATGCCCTTTTCATAAATGGTATAGCATGAATGCCTATTGCAATTGCTGTAGGGAGTTATGAAGGCATTTTATAGAAAATTGCAATGCATTCCAAGGGAGAGTTCAAAACTTAATCAACACTTATGTACTTTAGTTTAAGATTAAAGTGAAGTCAAATTTTGTGGTTGACCTTCCATCGCATCCTACTAAGTTAAGAGCCAACTACGCATCAATGGGAGAAAATTTGCAATTTGATCAATTGAGTCTCCTAGTCCAAGCTCAAAATCAACATTATAAACTTTAACACCAAATAGATGGGGAAATAATCAAGGTAAAAATTGAGTTTACTTGATTCCCTTGACTTATGCTGAGTCGCTGCCTAACTTATTTGGAAACATCTTTTAGTGCCTTCATGATTGGAGCCGTTGAAGCCTTCACACTTAAGTTGGTATAATGCTAATAAGCATTGTGATTTTCTCTTTAGTAATCTAGGGCACTCAATAAAATACTGCCCCAGTCTAAAGTATAAAGTTAAAGATCTCATCAAGATAAGATAGTTGAGCTTTGAAGAATAAAAGCTAAGTTCATGTGGGAATTCAATACCTACTCATGAAAGTGATGTCATAGGATTAAAGAACTATCAAGAATTAGAATGTTAGGATAGTTTAGCATTCACAAAGATAATTCTCTATGGTTGCTTTGTACGGAATCAAAGAATGGTAAGAGGTGGTAGAATATCTAGGGCAATGGAATGTTATAAAAAATGGGCTTTTAGCTACTTTGTGAAGCTTTGTAAACATGGTTGTATACCCTAATAATGAACGAAAGTCAAAAAGCTTTTGGGTTTACAAGATGGCAATGTTTGAGTCACGATTCAAATTTCTCAAATTATTATGTATATATTATTTCCCCATGTTCATGCTCAGTCAATTATTCAACATACCATGCGTATCGGTGATGCTAATGCATTTATCCCTTCACTCATTAGTCATCAATGTTCATGCATTCATGACCATTAATGATTTTCCATTAAAACACACAGAAAAGGGTGTCAGTGAGATCATGTCCCTTGGCAAAATAATTTACATGCGGTTTCCTTTTCCAAGGTAGGTAACATTGAAAGACAAAATGGATGAAAATCAAACTACTCAGATACACTAGAAAGGCCAAGTTCAAAACTAAAAAGGAGGGCATTGGCCTAGGTACCCTAAATCATTCAAAGAGCTAGAGAAAAAAGAGAGGCTTCAGAAATGTATTGTGTACAAAGGCAGACTTCTAGCTAAGGACATTCACTTTTGATTCGAGACTAAGGAGCAGAGTTTGCAAACCATATCAGAGTTGCTAAACTAAAATCACTACTTAACGACTTATTAGAGATAACATAAAGCTCAGAGTTGCTTCAAAGATTAGCTCGATTAGAAGAAAGAATCTAAGCCATTAAAAGTAAAGAGAGATTCAAATGCAAAGGAATGTTTGTTTGTCTCTAATTTAACCATTCCACCAAAGTTTAAAACTTCAAAGTTTGAAAAGTATGGTGGATTCACTTGTCTTAAAGTGCATTTAATAGCATATTATTGTAAAATGGCAGGATTTACCAAAAATAAAAAGCTACTTGTTCCTATTTTCCCTAAGAGCTTGACTAGGTCAGCATCTAAATGGTAATCCAAATTAGTAGGAAACAATGTGCACACATAAAAAGGCTTGGCTTGAGAATTCTTTAAGCAATATAACCATACATTGGAGATAGCTTCACACTGATGGCCTATCCAAAACATAAAAGGAAACTTGACAAGAGCTATAAGGAGTATCCTTGTAGATAAAAAGATGTTGCCTCATGGGTCTAACTGCCTCTCACCAGTAGAGAGATACAAGCCTATTTGTTGATACCCTTTTACCCTTATACTATGAAAAGTTGGTTAGAATTGCCTTCACAGAGTTTGAAGACATATTATTTGTCATCGAGAGAATAAAAAAGGTATAAAAACCAAAAAAATAGTAGATACTAGTGATGCAGCATTAGCAAGGCAAAAAACCAATGCTATCAATCAATACATGCAAGCTCATCCTGCCCATAGTTCTAATGGGCAAATGGATCCAAGAAACAGTTCTTAAAAATGAAAGAGAAAGAGAGCAAAAATGTATCACTCTCTACCAATCTCTTACATAGAGTTCTTTCAACTACTCACCTCGAGTCAGATGATCTCCACCATCATGACAGGCTAGAAATTTCCTTGCATAGAATGGTATAATCTAAGGGTCAGATGCAAATGTCACTAAAGAGTGGAAGGCCATTCCATGAAAACTACAATGCCTTCAAGAACAAAGTATATGTACTTATGGATGCAAATTAGACAAAACTCAAAAAGCTTATGGATGCTCATCAAGGGCAAATGATAATTAAGTTAGTATGCTAATTATATGTAGTTCTTATCTTAAGCTTAAACCTCCATACATTTTTCATTTAGAAAACTATGAACTTTAATTTGAAATGAATAAGGCTTAATTATCATGCATGCCATCTTAAGTTCTGAATATTACTACTAATGATTTCTAGTATCAAAGGTAATTGAAAACATTTTAAAATTAATGTGGTAAAATAGTTTCCAATTATACATTTCTTATTTTGGATATTCAGATGAAGACTTTTTGAAAAAAATTTCCTTCTTGGATTCTTTAAAAGTTGAACAAACAAGTTATGCTCCTAAAAAAAGTTAGATTTTGATAGTTTGACTAGTGTTAAAATGATGCAAGGACTCTAAGCTCTTCCAAATTCACTTGGATAACCCTATACCATGAATTCCATGCCTTTTTCTCAAAAGCTTGATCCATCAAGATTGATAACCGACATAAACCAAAAAACATCTTTTCCTCAGAGATAAATTTTTTTCAATCCAATGCTCAATAAATGAGATACAAAATCCAAGATGTTTCTTATTCCAATTCAATTCTTTTCTCAAAAGTTTAACTAGAATCGAGTTTGTTAGTGGCTACAGAGTTGATAATTTTGAGTGGCATTACATTAAGCAAAAACATCAAAAAATTTTCAAAAGAAATTAAAAGAATAAAAAATTAAAAAAATTGAGTACAATACCATGTGATTGAAGTACTCAAAATGATTTCAAAAAGAAAAAAAAAACTATCCTGCTTTCTTAGAGAAAAGCTTGTTAATTTAAATGACATTGGTCATCTTTTTCTATTCCTTCACAAATATAAAAATTATCCCCTGGAGGTCCTTTTTGGGTTTAATGAATTATTCTTTCTAAAAACCTAATCAAGGATCACCCTCCACATTAAAGGTAAATTAAAGTGAAGTTTCAAGCTTAGAAGTAGCAAATCTCATTCTAAAGCTATGAAAAGAACACGTCTATTGTCACAAGGGGCAAAACTGAGATGGATCAAGCTCAAGGTCTTTACATTCTTGGCAAAAAATAAGACAAAACAAGATAAAAAAGAAGTAAAGGAAAATAAAAATGAAGAAAAGATAAAGAAACAAAGACATATCTTATTTTTGAATAGCAAAAGGTGAAACTGAACAAAAATGATCCTTGATTCAATTACACTTAAAAACATAATTTGGGGCTATCTATCCTTTCTTTCTAAACAATGAACCATGGCTTATGTTACGTATTTTACAAAGACCATTTTGATCAAACAAAGTTGTTTGGGCTGTTAAGCTTATTCTTCGAGAATTTTTAAAAAGTTTTGCTTTTTGCATAAGTTTTAAGTCCTTAAAGATATGATGTGCAATAAAAAATAAAAAGAAAAGAAAAAAGGAATAAAATTCTAGTGAAAACCCTAAAAAGAGGCTATCTAAAGCAAACTCAAAGATTTTGGAATCGTTCCCAAATCTGAAAATGCAATCAGAAATAGTGAAAACCCTATTATGCTAATCTAGAGGCCATTCAAACCTCTAAAAGTTCACGATGTCATGTCAATCAAAGGTTAAGGGAAATGTTCAAACTTTTCCAATATCCTTGAAGATAACCCTCTGAACTTTAGTACCTATTATTAAGAACTGACACTTGTTTTAGGCCTTCTAAAATTAACCTTTTAAGACTCGATGTTTGGTAGCTTATTTAACACCTGTCAAATTGTCACACTTGGAGATTAAAAAAATGTTGTAACTTGAATATTTGCAATTCAATAACCTTAATAAAAGAATTTCCACTTGGACTTTATCATGATGACTCATGACCTTCTTTTGTCAAACTTCAAATTTGACCCTAGTAGGGATAACCTATTTAAGTCATTGAACTTGTTCTTTCTTGTTACCTTACTTGGGGATGTATCTTAAGTAATCACTGGCTATGGAAAAAAAAAACCTTTACATGACATGTCCACCAGCCTTGATTTTGGTAAACACATGTTCAAAGGAATTTTATTTTTGAGACTACTTAAAAGGTAGACTCTTTCCTCATGTTAGAATAAGAAAGTGGTCTTGCTCAGTAAATCCTAGTTGCTAAATGAATTCTAGTATGGGAATCCTCACCAGGTTAGAGTTGGCATGCCAAAATGCCTCAAGCAAAAAAATTCAAACTTTTATTTCGATCGCATCGCATGAAAATAGTGAGATTTTCAATCTTTAATTGGTAAGCATTAATTTTTATGTTTGGTGACCTTTAAGGAAAAACATAACTATTCTTAAGAATTTTAAATCAAGATAAAAGAAAATCCCACCAGGACGAGCACGAGGCTATCCTTGAAAGATTAGATGTATAATGAAAAAATTAGCAATAATAAGCATAAAATGATGAAGCCTTACCTTAGCGTGACATGAAAATAATGCATTACGTGCTTATCTTCACTTGCAGTTGCATCATTTCATAATGCAATTGCACAATGCATAAGTGTCAGCATTGGCATCATGAGTGTTTTTGTATCTTCAAAAATATCACACTTTAAATAAAAAAAGCCCAAAAGTAGTTGATAAGTTTCATCTTAATTGAAACTGGCATCAAAATGAGAAAGTTAAAAAGCAACTAATCAGGATCATCCCAATTGAAATTGGCACCAAAATGAAAAAGCCAAAAAAGTAGCTTATAGGTTTTGCTCCAATTAAAATTGGCACCAAAACTAAAAAACCCCAAAAGTAGCTGATAGGCTTCATCCCAATCAAAATTGGCACTAAAATAAGAAAGCTTAAGAGTAACTAATGGGTTTCGCCTTACTTGAAATTTGCAACAAAATGAGAAAGCCTGAAAATAGTTGGTAGGCATAGCTTTAGTTGAATTATGCCAAATGAGAATGAACAAAAGTAGTAAATAGGCTTCGTTATAGTTGAATTTGGCACCCAAATAAGAAAGCCTAAGAGTAGCTAATAGGTTTCATCCTAGTTGAAATTGGCACCAAAAGGAGAAAGCCCTAAATTAATTGGCAGGTATAGCTCTAATTGAAATTGGTAGTAAAAGGAAAAAGCCTAATGTAGTTGGCTAGGGTTAGCCTAGTAAAGTTGGCACACAGATGAGATTGAACCTAATTTGGCTGGTTAAATGTAAACCTGGCAAAGTTGGAATGTTTTTCGCCTGACAGGTTAAAAGTAAACCTAGTAAGTTTAGGTCTAGCTTGGCTACGCTGAAGGTAAACCTAGCAAAGTCAAGAGTTTTATTTAGATTTTATGCCTGTGTAGATAACTAAAGAAGAAGAAGAAAAAGCTTAATATTGCTAGTTATAAATAAGCTTAGCTAGATTGGTACAAAAAAAAAACAAAAAATAAGAAAAAATAAGAAAAAAACAAAACAAATAAAAGAAGAAAAAACCCAAACAAAATTGTCTTTTTCTTTACCTTATTACTGATCCTCAGTAATGGCGAAAGAGGGGTAGTTGTATACACCTAGTTAGCCAGCCTTTTATGCTCAATCTGAGACATTTGATGAAATGCACTCCCCTCACATTTCTAACATTAGAGGTCCCAATTGGGAGGTTTGGAATGCCTAAAGACTAAATTGAACAAATGAAAACATTTGGGAAGCCAAAATATGTCATCTTTATGCAATTCATGTGGATGTACTGATACATGGCCTTCTTGTATCGATATTGCATGATTTTCACAAGTATTCAGCCATAGGAATGCAATTGAATTTATAGAATTGGAAGATGTGTCGACACATCATGCTTTATATCAATACATCTTCATGCTTTTCATGAACTTTTTATTTCGGGAACCACTTATATCAATAGATTGACCCATAATGTATTGATACATTGAGAAATGTATCGCATTATGGTTTTTTAGTTATGAACAAGCTGATTAATCCAAGTTTGCTAGCATTTCACCTTCTTAACCACTCCAAATTGATCTTAAATCACTTCACAATCATACAAGGGATATTTTTCTAGCATTTTTACATCAAAATCAAAATAGATTATGAGCTTGAAAATCAGGCATATATAGATTATGAGCTTGAAAATCAGGCATATAGCTTAAACCATTAAAGTTTGAATAGACTTATTATAGGTGATATTAATGCTCCAATTATGCTTGGGAACAAAATGATATTTAGTTTGATTGTTTCATGACTATTTCAAGCCCAATTTAATTTGATTGTAATGGTATGCTATTTGGCATTTAGTTTGTTTCTTGACTATTTCAAGCCCAATTTATTTGAATTGTAATGGAATGCTATTTTGAGTTAAGCACTTCCCTGATAGATAAAAAATATGGTAAGCGGCGGCCAATGATGGTGACAATTTCTAAGCGGCGGCTGACAATGACAGTTTCTAGATACGGTAAGCGACGGTCGACGATGGTGACGGTTTATATGAACCTACGATGACAGTTTCTAACGACGATGGTGACGGTTTATTTGAACCTGGTAAAAGGTCAATCACTTTATATTAGCAAAGAGACAAGATTATTTTCTTATTATAATATTTTAAATGATTTTTTTATTATTTTGGAATTTATCATGCAAAATAACGAAGAATTAACCAAAAGAACTTATTTTTTCTTTAATATATATTTTTTCTTTCCAATCTATTGAGTATTGATATCTCCCCTTATTTTTGTAAAATCTTTCCTTTGATCATTAACCTTTATATTTTTATTATATATATAAATATTGATTAATAATGTATTGTTTAAGAATAAATTATGATTAATTTTTTTTTTCAATCTATTGAGTAATGAAATCTTTGTAAATTTTTTTAATCTTTTGTTTTTTATTGTATATATATTGATCAATAGTTTATTTTTAAGAATACATAATAGTTAATTAATTTTCCATTGATGCTTCTTCAAAATGGATGAAAAACATGGTAATTGTCAAATCGAAAATATAATTGTATTTATTTTCAATATTTAAAATTACCGAAGACTGAATCTTACTCTAATCAAAATTTTTTTCAGACCACATGAATGAATGCAATAATATTATTGCAAATCATATCATTAAAAAATTTTTATAATTAGAAAATTTTTGTAGCTTCATTTATTAAGCTGCGGACCGTAAATTTTTTTTTGAAATTTGTTTTTGTTTGATTATTTGTTAGTGTTAAAATAAATATTATATATCACTTTTTAAAAACTAAATTTAATAAGTTTAAATAAAAATAATTAAAATTATTTTCAATAAATTTAATAAATTAAAATATTATAAATTAACCAAAAATGAAAAATCCGATGCATGGGTAGAACTAGTTAGAAAGAATAATTGGCTCTTCTTTCCTCAAAAAGAAGTGTTAATTAATTACCATTTTCGCTTGTAAATTCTTTATAATTTTCATTTTCATATTCAATACTTAGAATTATATTTTTCCTTCGTTGCTTAGGAAAAAAACAAAAAGAAAGAGAAAGAAAGGAAGTCCCATAAAAACTAGAGTCGAAATTGTTACTTATACATTTCTCAAGGCAAAAAAGGAGGAAAAAAAGGGAGAGAGATTTTTACTTATAGATTAGAAAAGTAAAAGTTGTATTTAGTGTATATCATCAGATACAAAAGTTATGAGTTTAATCTCGTAACCTATTGAAGGGAAGAGTCAATCTTGTGAACGGATCTGGAGAAAGCGAGGACGTCATCAGGATTTTGAGCTACATCGCCTTGATTTACAGTTTCATTAATCACCACCTTAGCCATCGGATCAATACCTGTTGTCTTTGTCGTGCTTTTAAAAGAAGCTGGTGCTGCTGCTGCATCATCTTTCTTATTCCTTACTTCTCTCGCTTGCTCTGCCTCTGCTTCTCCCTTTTTTGATGTTTTTCCTTTGATGTCCTCCATTTTCTCTTCTACATATTCCCCTTCCCTGACCTGCCCTAAGTTAATTGTTCTAATGAGAAAGAAGAGATGGCACATTTATTGGACAATAAATTATTAATTAACGATAAAACGTGTTGCCCTTCTCTCATGCAATGAACCTCGAACCTCCACGTAACCTAACACGTTTTAATGCGTTGAGGCAGGTTTTTTAAGGAAAACCAATCATGGTGGGGACTTCTTCCTATAAGCTCCTCATGCAACCGGTTATGCCGGTTAATTTTTTTTTTTACATATATTATTATATAATAATAGATAAAATTATTATAATTGTATAAATATATTATAAGTTATATAAATTATTATTATTAAAAAATTAGAAATATCAATAGATATTATAGTTATATAAATTATATTATCTATTACATAAATTTATTACATTTATATGAAAATTTCGTAAGTTATAAAAATTTATTACAATAGGTAATAAAAAATAGTACTATATAAAACATTATAATTACATAAATTATATTATTTATTACATATATATATTATCGTAGGTAATGTGAATAAGTATTATACATTTTTTTACAATTACACATATATATTATTACTTACAAAAATTATGATAAAAGATAATAAAAGTTATAATACATAAATTTATTACATTTACACAAAAATTTTGTAAGTTATATAAATATATTATCAACAATATGAAGTAGTATTACAGAGAATATTATAGTTACATAGATTATATTATCTATAACATATGTTTATTACTGTCGGTAATATAAATACGTATTAAATATTTTTATTTAATTTGTGTTATATGTAATGTATTTGTGTAAAAAATATTTGAAGATCTGTATACATGTAGTTTGTTACATATAAATGTTATTGAATTTGCATATTAATATTACATATTTATATAAAAAATTACTAAATCTATAATATATATATGTATGTAAAATATTTATTTGAGAAAATTAACTATAAATTTCTTGAAATTATTTGTTATTATTTATTCAATATATTATATGTGTGAGAAATTAATTTTTATAGTAATTTTTAGAGTAAAAAAAGTTTTCATTTTTTTAGTTTAATAATTTATTTTTGTGTATTAGAAATAATTATATTATATTAAGAAAAAATTAAATTTTTGATTAAATTTATAATTTTTATTAGTTGGTAAACTTATAACTAAACATCACAAAAATTAAATATAAATATTACAATTTACATAATGTTTATATATAATTTGTGTTATATGTAATTTATTTATGTAAAGAATCTTTGAAGATAATATATGTATGTAATTTGTTACATATAAACATTATTGAATTTACATACAAACATTAAAATTTACATAAAAACATTACCAAACCTATAATATATGTATGTAAAATATTTCTTTAAGAAAATTAACTATAATTTTCTAGAAATTATTTTTTATTCTTTATTATATAAATTTTATGTGTGAGAAATTAATTTTTGTAGTAATTTTTGAAGTAAAATAAGTTTTCATATTTTTTTAGTTTAATAAATTATATGGGTATATTAGTAATTATTATAGTATAGTAAGAAAAAATTAATTTTTTGATCAATTTATAATGTTTATTAGTTGAAAAATTACAACTAAATATTATAAAAATTATAGATAAATTTTACAATTTATATAATATTTATGTGTAATTTATGTTATATGCAATGTATTTATGTAAGAAATCTTTAAGGGTAATATTTGTTTGTAATTTGTTCCGTAAAAACAGCCAACTTATATACAAACATTAAAAGGTTTACATAAAAACATAATTAAATCTATAATGTATTATGTAAAACATTCTTTTGAGAAAATTAACTTTAATTTTCTCCAAATTATTTTTTATTTTTATTAAATATTATATATATATATATATGAAGGTTTTATATTATGTATACAATATATATTATGTACATAATATATTATATATTATATATAAATTATATGTATTAAAAAATTAAAAGAATATATATTATATATCTGATATATAATATAAATTATATAAATTATACATATTATATATAATATATATTATATAATACATGTACTATATACTATACTATAAACATTATATAATAATATATTATATATATAATAACAATAAAAAATTTTACATTAAATAATGAATTACTATTTAAAAACTAATATCTATTAAAAATATTTTATATTAAATCTTGGATTATTATATAAAAATAAAAAATAAAAACTACTTATGTTAAATCTCAAATTATTTTTGAAATAATTAAAAATAATATACATTATATATAAACTATATAATATATAGTATAATAATATATATCATATAATAAAAATAAAAATATTTTTATTAAATATTAAATTACAATTTAAAAATTAAAACATTTTATGTTAAATTATTTAAAAATAATAAAATAAAAATATTTGATATTAAATGCTAACATCGTTATTAGCTGCAGGCGAGTGAAAAGGATGGAAGCAAGAAAAATATTTAGGGAGAATTACAAAAAGTAATAATAATTATTACAAAAATAAAAGCATGAAAAAATAATTTTAAAAAAAGAAGTAGCAATTATTAAAAATATTAATAAGAAAACTGTAATTATCATTTTGTCCCTATTTTTAATCTTATTTTTCGGCGGCCTTTCTCTCTGGCAATAATTTAGCAGAGGTTATAAAATATATATATATATATATATTAAATTATAATATGCATTGTTTACTATTTTTTTGTTTGCAATATTAAAGATTAAATTTTTTTTTTTACCCAAACAAAGATCTCCAAAGATAGTGAATTATGATTATCTCACTGTAGCAACGTACCCCGGGGTGGATCCTCGCAGATCTAAGAATGCGTACGACTTAAAATATTTTCCTGACTTGAAAAATGTCTTCTTGACTAAGACTATTCTTTGGTGATGTGATGAGAATAAGAATGTATAGATTTTTGACTTATTATACAGTGAGGGGGACCATAAGACAAATCACTTATCTTATTGGTCTCGTATGACCATCACAAAATGGCCAACGCTTGGAGTCG
>JBBYHO010489742.1:10317-22365 GCA_038382025.1 Adansonia gregorii
AACCTTGCAATGATTATAGAAATATATAAGATCAAAAAATCGAATCCAAGGTCAAACTTTGTTTAAGGATTTGCTACGCCATGGAATAGAAAACTGAAGTTTACATTTTGTTCTTGCAACTCCTATAGCACTTATCAATGTAGCATCGCATTGTTTCATGACCTGTAATATTAGGAACCATCATAAGATGACATGAATTCTTATATGACATGAATCATTATCATCATACATGAGAGATCATCTTATCAAATTGTTATTTACGAATAACCAAATGATTAAAAAAGTAATTACATAAATAATGACAATTAAATCGTTATTTTTTATAATTGGAAAACTAAAAATGTTGACAATGATCAATTATTTTTTTATCCTATTAATTAAATAAATGTTTTCATCATATATATATATATATTAAAATGATAATATTTGTTTAGACTATGAAATAAATTTATATATATTGGATAATCAAAGATATCTAAGACTTTGGATGTATCTAATCCATTTTTTGAATGATGTTATTGATGAAAATTTTTCATTTTTGTCTTAACTACTCATAGGCGATATTGGATTATGAGTCCGTGTAACATAGATTTTGAATATTTATCTTAGCAAAACTTAATGAAAGAAAAAGGGCTGAATGATACATACCAGCTTTAAGATCGAATTGACGGTAGACTTAGCATAAACACTAGCGCAATTGTAAACAAGTTGTCTTGGATCACTCTTCCATGCTACATAAACCAAAACAAAGAGCAAATTATAGAGGTCTAGGAAGCTTAAGAGCACATTGAAGGGAACACTTTAAGCTACAATCTTTTGTGGAGGCATTGGGTTAAAAATTAATTGCGAGAGCCACTGCCCGCCCTTGAGCCACAACAACCATTATCAAAATCATCTCTACCAGAATCATTTTTTTAGGTCATTCTTCTCCAAGACTTAAAATATTTTTTCTAGGATGTTCTCTCAAACTTGCAGAATTAGTTGAGTGAAAACCCTTTTTTGTGCATTTAAGTTTAACACAAAGCCAATATTTAAATAAGGTGGAAGTATTTTACCATGCCAAAGTCATTTTAAAAAAATCAATTAATTTGTGCCATTTTTAAGCGAATTTAAAAAGTCATAGGTGAAAATTTAGCCTTGGTGACCCTTTGATTCCCATTATAGAAATCTCATTAAGCACACCAACTAGTAATGAGAAGTTGTTTATTTCGATTTAGGTTGTTGATTTTCTAACGTTGATGCCATAAATAAATGCCCAATAAGGTTTTTTAATAATTATTAACTCATATTAGTTTATATTTTTGGATTTTTTCCTATGCTATTGTAAATTAAAAACTTTATTTCCAAGCATAGACACTTTCAATCTTTTTCCTTATGGAATAGTGAAAGCTATGTCAGCTATGTATTATCATGCACTTAGCCAAATTGTTTATATAATTTTCATATAGTCATTAATTAAGTCTTCAAATAATACTCTTTGTAGGAATTTAGGCACATGCCAATAACTA
Source organism: Adansonia gregorii (assembly GCA_038382025.1). Taxonomy (NCBI): domain Eukaryota; kingdom Viridiplantae; phylum Streptophyta; class Magnoliopsida; order Malvales; family Malvaceae; genus Adansonia; species Adansonia gregorii. The sequence continues at coordinate 11,826 of JBBYHO010489742.1, forward strand.
TTGACTATACTCTTTTATTGCTTATTATTGTTAAATTTTATAGTAAAGTTGATTTTTATATTATTTAAATAAAAATTTTAATTATTAAAAATTTACTTTATATTGGATCTAGTCTTATTGTTAATGTTCACATCAAAGATTAAAAAATTAGACAGGATCGACTGGCTTAATAAAGTACTTATTGGTATGATGATTCAACTATATGGATATAACCAAAAGTTTTATCAATCACTTAAACCTAAGAAAAAATCGTGAAGTAGAATTGAAAACAATAGGTAAAAAACAAATAGAACTATAGTAATTTTTTATTCTTTTATTTTAGTTTTTTAGACCCAATTGACTAATTTTTTAAAATCTAAACCAATTGTGTAGCTAAACTCTATTTGGTAAAGCCCAAACCAATTATCAAAATCCTAACCAATTTTAAACCCATTTTTAATTATTTTTCCTTTAACCAATTTTAAACCTAAACCTATGCTAAAGCCTTCTATTTTTTTATCATCTCAAAAATAAGAAAATTTCATTCATTGTAGCTAACTATTTGTGATGCAAGCCAAAGCTAAAGTAGTAAGAACTAAGAACTCACTATTATCCTTATCTTCATCTGCAATCCATATTATTTCAAATGCATAATGCAATTTGTTTTGGTGACTTTCCCTACAATCCTCAGTAATAGACTAAGAATTTCGTCAAGCCTTTGCAATCCTAAAATACTCAACCTTTTTGCTTGTTAATACTACTAATCCTAACCCCATAACTCTATTTGGCCTTATGTTATTCCTATATTTACATCCATTTTTATAAAAAAGTAGCAAACTTTCATTGTAGCACTGATAAGTTTTCTAACTTTTGCACTTAATTAGCGTCAACTAATAACCAAATCAGTAAGAAAATAGTTTTAGTTTTGTCTTAATTTCTTATATCTTGCCATGGTTGAATCACTTGGTTTAACCTACTAAACCAAAAATTGAAGGTTCAACTAATTTGGTTTTTTTTATTTCTTGGTTTATATAAATTCAACCATTACTTGATACAAGTATGGCCAATAATGGAAGAAAAAAGGATTGTAGGATGCATGGTCATGTGAAAGAACAAAAAAGAAATAGAAAACAAGTAAAGGAGAAAGTACTTTTAGAATAGCGTGAGATTTGCATGACAATACAAAATGTTTTTATATTACAAACTCTCTTTGATTCTCAAGCTTTTTTTTCTTACCTAGACTTAACAACCACTTAAACATTCTATTTATTTACCAGATGACAAAGTTATTTAACTAGACTCCACTTAAATAATTAGAGTCATAGATAATGGACCCATTAGCTTTTAAGCAACTGTAGTTGCTTAGGTCTATAACAATAGAGTGAATTTTTTTCTAAATGAAAGAGGTATATAGTTTTTTAAGCAAAAAAATATGAGTATTTTTTTAAATGGATGGTTTATTAGAGTAAAAAGACACAAAGTCCTTCAATTTTTTACTTATTAAAATATTTTTATTTAATTTTTGGGTCAATTTCCAACTATGTTTCTATTACTTGACTCGTGACACGAAATCAATTGGAGGTTTTATAATAAGAATTGATATAGATTGCATCAAATTCCTTGCATCCAGGATTTCATTTTTCAAAAATCATTTATATTATCCATTAAAAATACCAATAATCAGACTAAACTGGCCAATTCAATTGATTTAATCGGGAACTAATAGGTCTTTTGGTGTAATGATACACAAATAACTCGAAAAATGGAGAATCAATTAGAACCAAATGAAAATAAAAAAAACCTAAAACTAAAAATATGCTAAAAACTCAATAAAAGAAAAAATAATTTTTATTATAGCTTTATTGTCTAATTGCCCGTAAATTATAAGCCCTGGAAATTAAGCTTTGTAAACACTTAATTTTGTTTGTGCTCCTATAATTTTTTTGAATTTTTTTGTAAATTTAACATATTTTGTTAGTTCGGATCTTCTCGATTGTAGAATTGAAGATAAAAGGGTCCAACCTAGGTTTTGGGATGATTATAAGAGGTTAATTTGATAAGGAAAAGGCATTTGGACATGGTTGACTAATTTAAGGGAAAAAATGTCAAATTTGGACAATCAAGACCCGGGTTTTATAAATTTAAGCATGATGAAAGTTAGTTAGCTTGCTTTTCTTGTGAGAAATAGAATGATTAGGCTTTTTTATTTTGTGTTTAAGACTATAAGTTGAAAACTTTAAATTTAAGAATTTGATGTTTTTATTATTGTCTTAGTGTGTTTGCATCCTTTTGTTGCAGTTGTGTCCTTAAATTTTCCTATTTGTTTTCTTTAAATTTGCAATGGACTTCAAAGTTACTTTTAATAAAAAAGTGAAAAAAAAATTATAATGGACAGGTGTATTTGGTTAAAGAAAGTCAAAGAAAAATACATAATTTTTTGTCAAAACCATAATTTAAAATTTATTAAGACTGCAATACTTATGTGTAAATGTAATGTTGTTGGATACAACTTCCAAACCCTTATCTCCCAACCTTGCTATTATTATAAAAATTTATAAGATTAAAAAAAATCGAATCAAAAGTTGAACTTTATATTAAGATTTGCTACAACATAGAATAGAAAGCCAAAGTTTACAATTTGTTCTTGCAGCTCCCATAACACTTATCAATGTAGTGTCGCACTGTTTCCTGACCTGCAATATTAGGAACAATCATAAGATGACACAGTTTCTCAGATGACATGATATGATCATTATCATCATACATGGCAAATCATGTCATCAAATTGTTATTTACTAATGACCAAATAATTAAAAGAGTAATTACATAAATAATGATAGTTAAATTGTTATTTTTTATAATTAGATAACCAAAAAAGTTGACGATCACCAATTATTTTATTTATCTCATTAATTAAATAAATACTTTTTTTATATATATAAATTAAAATGATAATATTTTTTTTAAACTATGATATATTGGACAATCAAAGATATCTCAAACTTTGCATGCACCTAACCCATTTTTTGAATGATGTTATTAAAGTAAAATTTTCATTTCATCTTAATTATTCAAAGTCAATATTGTATTACAGGTCCATGTAACTTAGATTTTGAATATTTACCTTAGTGAAAATTAATAAAAGAGAAAGGACTGATTGATATATACCAGCTTTAGGATCAGAGTCGATGGCAGACTTAGCGCAAACACTAGTGCAATTATAAATAACTTGTCCAAGTTCACTCTTGCATGCTACCATGCATAGACCGAAACAAAGAGCAAATTATGGAGGTCTAGGAAGCTTAAAAGCGCATTGAAGGGAACATTTTAAGCTACATTTTTCCATGGAGGTATTAGGTTGAAAATCTATTGTTGGAGCCCCTACTTACCCTTGAGTCATAACAACCATCATCAACATCATCACTACGAGCATCACTTTTTTCATTTCATTCCTCTCCATGGCTTAAAATATTTTCTTTAGGATGTTTTCTCAAACTTGTTGAATTAGTTGAGCAGAAGCTTTTTTTTTTGTGCATATAAGTTTAACACAAGGTCGACATTTATATAAGGTTGAAGCATTTTACCATGCCAAAGTCATCTAAGAAAAGTGAATTAATTTATGCCACTTTCAAGCAAATTTGAAAAGTCATAGATAAAAATTTAGCCTGCGGTAGGCCTTTGATTCCCATTATAGAAATCTCATTAGGGATACTAGCTAATGATGAGAAATTATTTATTTACCATTTAAGTTATTGATTTTTTTAACCTTAAAGCCATAAATAAAAGACCAATAAGGTTTCTTTAGTAATTATTAACTCATATTAGCTTATATTTTAGGATTTCTCGCCTATATTGTAGTGAATTACAATCTTTATTGCCAAGCATAGACATTTTTAATCTTTTTCCTTTGATGGAATAATAAAGGCCATGTCAACTATGTATTATCATTTACTTGGCCAAATTTTTTATCTACATTTCATATTGCCATTAATTAGGCCTTCAAACAATACTCTTTGCAAGAATTGAAGTACATGCCAATAAATGTTGGCTATGCTCTGTTATTTGCTTATTGTTAAATTTTATATTAGACTTTTTTCTTTATATTATTTTAAAAAAAATTAATTACTAAAAATGTACTTGATGTTGAATCCAGTCTCATTATTTTGTTGTTCACATCAAATATTAAAATCAGAAAGGATCGATTGGTTTAATCAAGTACTGATTGGTCTGAAGATTCAACCATATGTATATAACCAAAAGTTCTGTGAACTGCTTAAACCTGAGAAAAAAATCATGAAATGATGTAAAAAAATGGGTAAAAAACCGATAGAACTATAATCATCATTTATTTTATTATTTTAGTTTTTTTAAACCTAACTGACTAATTTATTAAAATCCAAACCAATTTTGTAACCTAAACTATATTTGATAAAGCCCAAATAATTTATCAAAATCCTAACCAATTTTAAACCAATTTTTATTTATTTTTCTTTAACCGATTGTAAACCTAAACCTATGTTTAAGCCTTTTAATTTATTTTCTCATCTTAAAAATAAAAAAAATTTCATTCACAGTAGTTGACTATTTGTTATGCATGCCAAAGTTGAAGCAGTAAGAACTTATTTGTTATTCTTGTCTTCATTTGTAATCCATATTATTTTGAATGCATTATCCAATTTATTTTGCTGCCTTTCCCTAAAATCTTTAAAATAAACTAAGAATTTCTTCAGGCATATGCAATCCTAAAATTCTACAAATTTTGGATTATAGATACTAGTAGCTTTAAATCTTGACCTAATAACTTTGTTAGGCCTTATGTTATTCCTATATTTCATCTCTTTCTACAAAAACAAAAGTAGCATTCCTTCATTATAACACTGGCAAGTTGGCTAACCTTTTCATTTAATTAGCATCAGTTAATAAACAAATCAACAAGAAGAAAGTTTACGTTTTTTTTAATTTCTTATATCTTGTCATGGTCGAATCGCCTGGTCCTACTGAACCAAAAACTAGAGGTTTGACCAGTTTGATTTTTTTCTTGGTTTACATAAATTCAACCATTGCTTGATACAAGTGTGGACAATAATGGAATAAATGAAAGGATTATGGGATGCTCAATCATGTAAAGGAACAAGAAAAGAGAGAGAAAACAAATAAAGGAGAAAGTACTTTTAGAATAGAATAAGATTTGCATGATAATACAAAATGTTTTTGTATTACAAACTCTCTTTGATTCTTAGGCTTTTTTCTTTTTTTATTTACACCTAAAGTTCATTAACAACCATTTGAATATTTTGTTTGTTTACTAGATAACATACTTATTTAGCTAGACACTGCTTAACTAATTAGACTTGAACGTAATGGACCTAATGGACTTGTACGCAACTATAGTAGCCTGGCCTGTAATAGTAAAATGATTTTTTTTCTAAGTAAAAGAGGTAAATCATTTTTCTGTAAAAATGTGAGTATTTTTTTAAATGGGTAGTTCATTAAAGTAAAAAGACACAAAGTCCCAAAATTTTTTATTCATTAAAATATTTTATCTAATTTTTTAGTCAGGTCACCAATTAAGTTGTGTTACTTAACTTGTGACATCAACTTAGCAATTTTATAAAAGTACTGATATAGATTGCATCAAATTTCTTATATCCAAGAAAAATTATTTCTATTATGCCCCTCAGAAATCATCAATAATCATGTTGAAATGGCCGATTCAACTTATTCTATCATCAACCGATAGGTCTAGTGGTGTAAGGATATACTTGAAAAATAGAAAATCAATAATAACCAAATAAAAATCAAAAACCAAAAAATAAAAAAAAAATACTAAAAACCCAATAAAATTGGAAATAATAATTTTTTCATTTGAGTTTTTTAATCTAATTTACTATAAATTAAAAAGTCCAAAAATTAGGTTTATAGATACTTTATTTTTTTTGTGCCCCGTAATTGACTTTTCTAAATTTTCATAAATTTTCCCATATTTTGTTAGTTCAAATCTTCTCAAATAGAGCATTGATGATCAATGGGTCCAACCTAGGTCTTGGGATGAGGAGGTTAATTTGATAAGAAAAGGCATTTAGGCATAGTTGACCAATTTTAGGGGAAAAATGTCAAATTTGGGAAACCAAGACTTGGGTTTCAAAAATCCAGGTTGGATAAAAGTTGGCTAGTCTGCCCTTCTTGTGAGAAATAGAATGATTAGGCTTTTTTTTGTTTGTATTTAAGAGTATAAGTTGAAAACTTTAAATTTGAAAATTTTGATGTCGTTATTATTGTTGTTACTCTGTTTGCATCTTGTTTTTGTAGTTGTGTCCTTAAATTTTCTTTTGTCTTTTTAAATAGATAAATGGATTTCTATGTTAGTTCTATTAAAAGAGTGAAAAAAAATATAATAGGCTGATGCATTTGGTTAAAAAAATTGAGGAAAAATGCATAATTTCTTGTTAAAATTGTAATTTTAAAATTTATTAAGACTATAATAATTATATAGCAATGACTAATGTTATAGTTACAACTTCCAAACCATTATCTCTCAACCTTGCTATTATTGCAGAAACATATAAGATTAAAAAATCGAATCGAAGGTCAAACTTTATTTAAAGATTTGCTACAACATGGACTAGAAAGCCAAAGTTTACATTTTGTTCCTGCAACACCCATAGCACTTATCAACATAGCATCGCATTATTTCGTGACCTACAATATTAGGAGTAATCATAAGATGACATGATTCTCAAATGACATGATATAATCATTATCATCATATGTGATAAATCATGTTACTAAATTGTTATTTACTAACAACTAAATGATTAAAAAGGTAATTACATAAATAATGATAATTAAATTGATTAATTTTTTAATAGTCGGATAACAAAAAAGTTGACAATGATCAATTATTTTATTTATCCCATTAATTAAATAAATGCCTTTTCCATATATATAAAAATTAAAATGATAACATTTTTTAGACTATGAAGTAAATTTATATATATATTAGATAATCAAAGACATCTTAGACTTTGCGTGCACCTAATCCATTTTTCAAATAATGTTATTGATGTAAAATTTTCATTTTGTCTTAATTACTCGTAAATGATATTGGATTATGAGTCCATGTAATACAGATTTCAAATATTTATCTTAGTGAAAATTAATAAAAGAGAAAGAAATGAATGATATATAGTAGCTTTCGGATCAGTATCGATGGCAAACAACACAAACACTAGTGCAACTGTAAACAAGATATCCAGGATCAGTCTTGCAGGCTACCATGCATAGATCGAAACAAAAAGCCATTTATGGAGGTTCAATAAGTTTAAGATCCCATTTAAGGGAACATTTTAAGGTACAATTTTCCATGGAGATATTGGGTTGAAAATCTATTGTTAGAGCCACTGCTCACCTTTGAGCTATAACAACCATCATCACTGCTAGCATCATTTTTGTTCATGTTCTTCTTGGTGACTTAAAATATTTTTCTAGGATGTTTTCTCCAACTTAGTAAATTAGTTGAGCAGAAACCTTTTTTGTGCATATAAAGTTAACATAAAGCTGATAATTATATAAGGTTGAAGCATTTTACCATGCCAAAGTCATCTAAGAAAAATTAAATTAAATTTAGCTTGTGTTAGCCCTTTGATTACCATTATAAAAATCTCATACACTAGCTAATGATGAGAAATTGTTTATTTTCTAGTTAAGTTGAAGATTTTGAGACCTTAAGGCGACTAATAAAAGCCCATTAAGGTTTTTTTTAATAATTATTGACAATATTAGTTTCTATTTTAGGATTTTTTTGCCTATGCTATAGTAAATTGAAATATTTATTTCCAAGCATAGAAACTTTTAATCTTTTTTTTTTTTATGGAATGGTAAAAGACTTGTCAACTATGTATTATCATTTACTTAGCCAAAATTTTTATTTAATTTTCATACAGCCTTTAATTAAGTATTCAACTAATATTCTTTGTAAGAATTTAAGTATAGGCCAATAACTATTGGCTATACTCTGTTATTTGCTTCTTGTTATTAAATTTTATTGTAGACTTACTTCTTTGTGTCTTAACATGACCCAGATATGAATCCAGTCTAGCTAGACATAAAGTGGCGAATGTATCCATTGTTTCTATATAAATATCTATATATATAATTATTTTTTTTATTTGGGATCCATATCTTTATTGTTATTATTATTCTTGTTTTGTGTCTAGAAACTGCATTGTCAAGATGAATCGCTCACTCGACTTGTCTAAATAGTTATTATAAAATGATCATATTTTGGATCACCACCAATTTTATTTTAGCCAAGTGAGATTGGGTACCAAGCGGAGTTTATATTTTCAAAGATTACGAAACCCATGAAAACAAACTCCAAGGTATGTGCTCATACCAGAGATCACTTAAAAGGGTCTGGGAGTCAGTTACAATCACAAGTAAAGATTGACCTTCTCATGATGCTTGACAACTAGTATCTATTAATTGCATGTTAACTTAAATTTTGATTTTTATTAAATTTTAACATTTGATATTTAATTATAATTCCCATAATATCTTTATTAAAGAAATTTATTATTCTGATAATTTCAGATTTTAATGTTTTTAGAAATCAAAATTTCTTCCATGCCCTCAAGAAGAACTAAGAGAACACGAAGATTTTTATCATTCTCTATCGTAACCCTCTAGAGAACTTATGGAATACAAAAGGTTTTATTTTTACAAAAATTGAAAAATCTTGACTTTTATTTTGAAAAGGGTATCTCATTATTACAATAATCCATAAAATCCCTCACATATTCTAGTAGGAATTTTACGTACTACTTTAACATCGAAGACATTGCCTTAAGTACAAAAATTTCAATTTTATTATAAGTATTAATAAAATAAATATCTCTCTAAGACTTAATTTAGATGAAAATACTAAACTCAACTCCAAGGATCTGAATGTGGTCGATATGACCAACACGTTCCCAAAAGTACACCTCCAACATAGAAGTATCTTAGTGAACTTAAAAGACTCGGTTATAAAAATAAACTAATGAAATGTTACTAAAGTGTACCTTTGACATGTAAATATCATATTACCCTCAAGATTCTAGAACTTGATAAACAAATGAACCTATCCTTACTGTACACCTTCGACGTAGAAGTGTCCTAGTGATCACGTTGAACTAGGTTCTAATGCTAAATTACAAAAATGCCCTAAGGGTATACCTTCGATGTGAAAGTCCCGGCTATCCTAAGGACTCGAAAATGATAATAAAAGTGTGAACCTATCCTAAATATAAACCTTTGTCCTAAAAGTATCTTGTGAATACCTAAGATTCAGCTCTAAAAAAATTATCGAAATGCCCTTAGGGTATACTTTCGACGTGAAAGTATCTTGGTTATCCTAAGGATGCAAAAATGAGAATTCCTAAATATTAACATTTGGCTTAAAAGCATCATAGTGGTTATTTAAGACTCAGCTCAAAAAAAAATTACCAAAATCCCTCTAGGGTATACCTTTGACATAAAAGTATATCAATAGCCTTAATGGACGCTAAAATGATCTTAGAATGCTAAACCAATCTCAAATATTCACCTTTGGCATCCTAGTAAGCAAAATTCTCAAAATACCCCTATGATATACCTTCAACGTGAAAGTATCCTAGTAACCCTAATGGACCTTAAAATTATCTTAGAAGGCTAAACCAATCCTAAAATATTCACCTTTGAAGTAAAAGCATTTGGTGAGTAAAATTACTAAAATGCTCTTAGGATATATCTTCGATATGAAAGTATCCCGGTAACCCTAACAGATTTTAAAATGACCTTGGAAGGCTACCAATCCTAAATATTCACATTTGGCATAAAAGCATCCTAGTGAGCAAAATTATCAAAATGCCCCTAGAGTATACCTTCAACGTGAAAGTATCTCGTAACCCTAATAGACCTTAAAATGACCATGGAAAGCTAAACCAATCCTAAATATTCACCGTTAGCGTAAAAGCATCCCTATGAATAAAACTACCAAAATACCTTTAAGGTATACTTCAACGTGAAAGTATCTCGAGAACCCTAATGGACCTTAAAATGACAATAGAAGGCTAAACCAATCCTAAATATTCACTTGTGGCAAAAAAAACATCTCAATGAGCAAAATTACCAAAATAACCCTAGGGTATACCTTCGATGTGAAAGTATTTCGGTAACCCTAAGGGACCTTAAAATGACCTTTGAAGGCTACTAATCCTAAATATTCATATTTGGCATAAAAGCATCTCAATAAGCAAAATTACCAAAATATCCCTAAGTATACCTTTGAGGTGAAGGTATCTTGGTAACCATAATGAACCTTAAAATGACCTTGGAAGGCTAAACCAATCCTAAATATTCATCATTGGCGTAAAAACATCATGGTGAGCAAAATCACAAAAATGCCTTTAAAGTATACCTTCAACTTGAAAATATCTCAATAACCTTAATGGACCTTAAAATGCCCTTAAAATGACCTTGGAAGGCTAAACCAATCCTAAATATTCATCATTGGCGTAAAAACATCATGGTGAGCAAAATC
>JBBYHO010489962.1:0-23959 GCA_038382025.1 Adansonia gregorii
AATATTGATGCTTTGGATTTGCAAGAAAAGCTTTTCTTTCCACCACTTTCCTTATAATTAATGTTCATCCTTAAAATCGGTTAAACATAGATACTCATAATAATCTATATTCTTTTTGTTATGGCACTACAATCATGTTATCTACATTGGGATACACAATATTGGTGCTTTGGATTCATAGGAAAAGCTTTTCTTGCCACCATTTTACTTAAAGCTAATGTTTATCCAAGAAATGAGTAAAACTTGAATACTCATAATAATCTACATTCTTTTTGTTATGGGCACTATGATTATGGTCTCCACATTGAGATACACGATATTGATGCTTTGGATTTGCAAGAAAAGGTTTTCTGTCCACTATTTTACTTATAATTAATGTTCATTCGTGAAATGAGTCAAACTAGGATACTTCTAATGATCTCTATTCTTTTCATTATGGGCACTACAATCATGTTCTCCACATTGGGATTGATGATATTGACGCTTTAGATTTGGAAGAAAAGATTTTTCCCCCATTTTACAAATAATTAATGTTCATCCATGAAATGAGTCAAACTTGGATACTCATAATTTCTTATGGGCACTGCAATCATGCTCTTCACGTTGGGATACACGATACCGATGCTTTGGATTTGCAAGAAAAGCATTTCTTTCCACCATTTCCTTATAATTAGTGGTCATCCTTGAAATGAGCCAAACTTGGATACTCATGATAATCTATATTCTTTTTGTTATAGGCACTACAATCATGTTCTCCTAATTAGGATAATGATATTGATGCATTGGATCTGGAGGACAAGCTTTTCTTTCCACCATTCTTCTTATAATTAATTTCCATCCATGAAATAAATTGGATACTTATTATAATCTCCATTCTTTTTGTTATGGAGACCACTATCATGTTCTCCACATTGGGATACATGATTTTGATGCTTTGGATTCACAAGAAAAGCTTTTCTTTCCACCAATTTCCTTATAATTAATGTTCATCTGTCAAATGAGTCTAATTTGGATCTCGTAATAATCTCTATTGTTTTAGTTATCGACATTACCATCAAGTTCTCCATATTGGGATGCACGATATTGATGATTTGGATTCCAAGAAAAGCTTTTTTTCCACCATTTTACTTATAATTAATGTTCATTTGTGAAATGAGTTAAACTTGGATACTCAAAATAATCTACATTCATTTTGTTGTGAGCACTACAACCATGAACTCCACATTGGGATACGTGAAACTGATGCTTTGGATTTATAAGAAAAGCTTTTCTTTCCACTATTTTCCTTATAATTAATGTTCATATATGAAATGAGTCAAACTTGTATACTTGTAATAATCTCTATTCTTTTCGTCATGGGCACTACAATCAAGCTCTCCATATTGGATACACGATATTGATGCTTTGGATTTGCAAGAAAAGCCTTTCTTCCACCAGTTTCCTTAGAATTAATGTTCATCCATGAAATGAGACAAACTTGGATACTCATTATAATCTCCATTCTTTTCATTATGGGTACTGCAATTCTGTTCTTCACATTGGGATACACGATATTGGTGCTTTGGATTTGCAAGAAAAGTTTTTCTTTTCACCATTTTGCTTATAATTAATGTTCATTCGTGAAATGTGTCAAAGATGGATACTCGTAATAATCTACATTCTTTTTGTTATGGGCACTACCATCATGCTCTCTACATTGGGTTACACGATACTGATGCTTTGGATTTGCAAGAAAGGCATTTCTTTCCACCATTTTCCTTATAATTAATGGTCACTCGTGAAATGAGACAACCTTGGATACTCATGATAATCTACATTCTTTTAGTTATGGGCACTACAATCATGTTCTCCTAATTAGGATAATGATATTGACACTTTGGATCTAGAGGAAAAGCTTTTCTTTCCACCATTTTGCTTATAATTAAATTCCATCCATGAAATAAGACAAACTTGGATATCATTATAATCTCCATTCTTTTCGTTTTGGAGACCACTATCATGTTCTTCAAATTGGGATACATGATATTGATGCTTTGGATTCGCAAGAAAAGCTTTTCTTTCCACCAATTTCCTTATAATTAATGTTCATCTGTCAAATGAGTCTAACTTGGATCTCGTAATAATCTCCATTCTTTTAGTTATCGGCACTACCATCAAGTTCTTCATACTAGGGTACACGATATTAATGATTTGGATTGTGAGAAAAGATTTTCTTTCCACCACTTTACTTATAATTAATGTTCATTTGTGAAATGAGTTAAATTTTGATACTCATAATAATCTACATTCATTTTGTTGTGGGCACTACAACCATGCACTCCACATTTGGATACACGAAACTGATGCTTTAGATTTGTAAGAAAAGCTTTTCTTTCCACCATTTTCCTTATAATTAATGTTCATCTGTGAAATGAGTCAAACTTGTATACTCATAATAGTCTCTATTCTTTTCGTTATGGGCACAACAATCAAGTTTTTCATATTGGATACATGATATTGATGCTTTGGATTTGCAAGAAAAGCCTTTTTTCCACCATTTTCCTTAGAATTAATGTTCATCCGTGAAATAAGACAAACTTGGATATCTCCATTCTTTTCATTATGGGTACTGCAATTATGTTCTCCATATTAGGATACAGGATATTGGTGCTTTGGATTTGAAAAAAAAGTTTTTCTTTCCACCATTTTGCTTATAATTAATGTTCATCCATGAAATATATCAAACATGGATACTCGTAATAATCTACATTCTTTTTGTTATGGGCATTACCATCATGCTCTCCACGTTGGGATACACGATACTGATGCTTTGGATTTGCATGAAAGGCATTTCTTTCCACCATTTTCCTTATAATTAATGGTCATCCGTGAAATAAGACAAACTTAGATACTCGTGATTTTTGTTATGGGCGCTACAATCATGTTCCCCCAATTGGGATAATGATATTGAGACTTTGGATCTAAAGGAAAAGCATTTCTTTCCACCAATCTGCTTATAATTAATTTCCCTCCATGAAATAAGACAAACTTGGATACTCATTATAATCTCTGTTCTTTTCATTATGGAGACCACTATCACGTTCTCCACATTGGGATACATGATATTGATGCTTTGGATTCGTAAGGAAAGCTTTTCCTTCCAACAATTTCCTTATAATTAATATTTATCTATGAAATAAGTGAAACTTGGATACTCCTAATAATCTCCATTCTTTTTATTATGGGCACTACAATCATATTCTCCATATTGGGATACGCGATATTGATGCTTTAGATGTGCAAGAAAAGCTTTTCTTTCTACCATTTTACTTATAATTAATGTTCATTTGTGAAATGAGTTAAACATGGATACTTGTAATAATCTACATTCATTTTGTTATGGGCACTACAACCATGTATTCCACTACAACCATGTATTCCACATTGGGATGCACGAATTTGGTGCTTTGGGTTTGTAAGAAAAGCTTTTCTTTCCACCATTTTTCTTAGAATTAATGTTTATCTGTGAAATGAGTCAAACTTGTATACTCGTAATAATCTCCTTTTTTTTCGTTATGGGCACTACAATCAAGTTTTTCATTTTGGGTACATGATATTGATGCTTTAGATTTGCAAAAAAAGCCTTTCTGCCACCATTTTCCTTAAAATTAATGTTTATCAGCGAAATGGGACAAACTTGGATACTCATTATAATCTCCATTCATTTCATTATGGGTACTGCAATTCTATTCTCCATGTTGGGATACATGATATTGGTGCTTTAGATTAACAGGAAAAGTTTTTCTTTCCACTATTTTACTTATAATTAATGTTCATCCATGAAATGTGTCAAACATGGATACTCGTAATAATCTACATTTTTTTCGTTATGGGCACTACAATCATGTTCTCCACATTGGGATACATGATATTGATGCTTTGGATTTCCAAGAAAGAAACTTTGGATTTGTGAGAAAAGCCTTTCTTTCCACCATTTTCCCTATAATTATTGTTCATCTGTGAAATGAGACAAACTTGGATACTCATTATAATCTCCATTCTTTTCATTATGGCCACTACAATCACGTTCTCTACATTGGGATGCATGATATTGATGCTTTGGATTTGCAAGAAAAGCTTTTTTTCCACCATTTTCCTTTTAATTATTATTCATCTGTGAAATGAGTCAAACTTGGATACTCATAATAATCTCCGTTCTTTTTGTTATGGGCACTAAAATCATGTTCTCCACATTGGGATACATGATATTGATGCTTTGGATTAGCTAGAAAGAAGCTTTGGATTTGCAAAAAAAGCTTTTTTCCACCATTTTACTTATAATTGATGTTTATTTGTGAAATAAGTCAAACTTGGATGCTCGTAACAACTATAAAAAGAAGCTTTGGATTTGCAAGAAAAGCTTTTTTTTCCTCCATTTCACTTATAATTAATATTTATCCATGAAATGAGTCAAACTTGGATAATGGCATTAAGCTGTTTTTTTTTTTGTTTTGCGCACTACAATCATGTCCCCCACATTGGGATACACGATATTGATGCTTTGGATTTGCAAGAAAAGCCTTTTTTCAATCGCGTCCATGTAATTATTGTTCATTTGTGAAATAAGTCAAACTTGGATACTTATAATAATATGCTTTTTTTATAGGCACCACAATAATGGTCTCCACATTGGGTTGCATGATATTGATGCTTTAGTGTAAGAAAAGCTTTTTTTTCCACCATTTTACTTATAATTAATGTTTATCTATGAAATAAGTGAAACTTGGATACTCCTAATAATCTCCATTCTTTTCATTATGGGCGCTACAATCATATTCTCCATATTAGGATACACAATATCGATGCTTTACATGTGCAAGAAAAGCTTTTCTTCCTACCATTTTACTTATAATTAATGTTCATTTGTGAAATGAGTCAAACTTGGATACTCATAATAATCTACATTCTTTTTGTTATGGGCACTGCAATCAAGTTATCCATATTGGGGTACACGATATTGATGCCTTCGGTTTGCTGAAAAGAAGCTTTGGATTTGCAAGAAAAGCTTTTCTTTCCACCATTTTTGTTACAATTAATGTTCATCCATAAAATAAGACAAAGTTGGATACTCTTTATAATCTTCATTCTTTTTGTTATGGGCACTATAGTCATGTTCTCCACATTGGGATGCATGATATTGATGCTTTGGATTTGTAAAAAAAGCCTTTCTTTTTGCCATTTTCCTTATAAAAAAAGTCAAACTTCGATCATAATTGCTGCAACGTACCTCGAGGTGGATTTTTGCAGATCTATGGGTGCATACGACTTAAAAAATTTTCCTGACTTAGAAATGTCTTCTTGACTGACACTTTTCTTTGGCGATGTGATAAAAACCAGAATGTATGAATTCTCGACTTATGGTAAAGTGAAATGGACCATAAGATGAATCGCTCATCTTATTGGTCTTGGATGACCATCATGAAATGGCCAACATTTGGAGTCGCCATCGATCATTTCAGGCTAGGCATGATCGGATGCCTGTTGAAACCTATGTTCTGAGTTACAAAACTCAAAACATCGATCTCGTGGTCTACATAGTGCAAAGATTCACCATTTGGGTTCGAGAGTTGGTTACGCACAATAAGATATTAGCCTCTTCGCGACGCCCGAAATTGGTACCTTACTAGTTATGTCTTATCTTGGTTTCAACTTTTTCGATCTTAACCTGTCATTATTTTGATATAACCTCTTTTAATGCATGAATCTTGTAAAAATAATCTAGGTTTTGATAAAAAAAGATTTAATCTTATGTACACCCCGAAAAGATGGGGAATATCAAGATTTTCGATAAAAATGACCTCTAGATTTTGCTTTGAAAATGGAATGTTCTACTTTGGGCACTGGAGAGATACCACACAGAACATTACCTTTAATTTTATTTGAAACAATTTGAAAACATGAATGCAATAATAGATCATTCATAGATCATTCAAAGCAATAATAAAGAAAAAGAACGACTATGGAATTTATCTCACAATTGGCATCAATTATTTGGGAATAAATGGATCGATAATTTTTTATATGCATCTGAGCTTCTTGATTAAACAAGGTTTATTTGATATATCCATGAGGGTCTAAAAAAAATTCAATTATAATTAAAAGATAGGGTTGGAGTATCCTTTCGAAAAGGAGTGGTTGAAGTATCCTGATGGACGACAAATAATTTTGACAAAGGAAGTTTCTTTAAATCTTGAAAATTTTGAAAAGTGGGGTTGGAGTATCCCCTTGGAAGGTCAAGGTTGGAGCATCACCATAGATGACAAATTATTTTGACAACGGAAGATTTTTTAATCTTGATAATTTTGAAAAATAAGGTTAGAGTATCCTTTCGAAAGGGTAGGGTTAGAGTATCCCCAAAAGTGGCACACCTTACACTCTTCCGAGAACTGAGTTAGAAAACTTAAATTGATAAAACTTTATGATTTATGAAATGTACAAGCATTTGACAGCTTTTGACAAAAAATTATTGTGAATGAGGATGGTAAAGATGTTAAATGTGTTTGTGCCTTGATACGAGCCTATAGGAGGTCAAAGCATGCTCTCGAGTCTAACCAGGTTAACATAAATACATTCGAATGTCTCAAGATGAAATTGAGGAAAATAACTCGATTTTGACCAAAACCAAAAATAGGGGATAGTATCGCACTATCTTTGCTTCCCGAATTTATTTGAAATTGATTCAAAGGATTTAAAAGGTGGACAAGACACCGTTAGAAAGGTCGATATGTATCGATACATGTTGATATGTATCAATACATTTCCTTATAGAATGCATGTTTTGGTCCTGGCATGGCTTGGTATTGATACATGAGGTCCTGTATCGATACAGAGGCTTATGTATCGATACAACTACATGCTGTATCGATACATCTACATGTTTTATCAATACAAATGGGAATATTTCAAATTTTTGGCACGTTGGAGCATTGTATCGATACATGAGAACCATGTATCGATACATTCAAGTAAAATTATGAATTTTCTAATATCTTTTATCCTCGGATACCTTGGACTATGTCATTTGATGCCACATCTTTGCATTTACTTTTGATATGATCCCTAGGCCTTCTTAACATTATTAAAATACTTTTTCGCTAGGTGATAATGCCCCCTCTTACATCTATGCTCTAGATTACTAGAAATTAGCTCAAAAAAATAAGGTGTCTACAGCTGCCCTTCTTTGATCGTTGTTGAGAATTAGGAAAATGGCAAAGACAAATAGACACTATTTTGTCCGAGGTGGACTGGCATTCCCTAGAACACTAAGGTGTTAGGTTTTGTAAGGTTTGACCCCTTTGGGCAGGTACAGAGTATCATGGATTTTTTTATAGGTGCCACCAACTTATGCGGACTTTGGCTTAAACCCAAGTGCCATAAGCTTATGCGGGCTTTGATTCGACTGCTGCTAGCTTGTGCGAGCTTTAACTTAGGTGCCGTCAGCTTGTGTAGGCTTTAACTTAGATTTGGGTGCCACCAGTCGTGTAGGCTTTAACTTAAGTGTTGTCAGCTCATACGGGCTTTAACTTAGACTTCGGTGCCATCAGCTTGTGTAGGCGTTGATAAGGTGCCACTGGCTTGTGGGCTTTTAAGAGGTGCCACTGACTTATGGGCTTTGCAAAGATGCCACTAACATGTGGGCTTTAAAGAGGTGATACTAGGTTTTAAAGGATGCCACTAACTTGTGGGCTTTAAAGGGCACCACTGACTTGTGGGCTTAAAAGGGTGCTACTGACATATGGGCTTTGCAGAGGTGCCACTAACATGCTAGCTCTAAAGAGGTGCTACTAACTTGTGGGTTTAAAGGGGTACCACTGACTTGTAGGCTTTAAAAAGGTGCCACTAACTTGTGGGCTTTAAAGAGGTGCCACTGACTTATCGACTTTTAAGGGGTGCCCCTAACTTATGGGATTTAAGGGTTACCACTAACTTGTGGGCTTTACAGAGGTACCACTAACATGTGGGTTTTAAAGAGGTGCCACTAACTTATGGGCTTTGAAAAGGGTGCCATAACTTGTGGGCTTTAAAGAGGTGCCACTGATAGGTGGGCTTTTAAGGGTGCCACTGACTTATGGGCTTAAAAGGGTGCCACTAAGTTGTAGGATTTAAAGAGGTGCCACTAACATATGGGCTTTTAAAAGGGGTTCCACTAACTTGTGGGCTTTTAAAAGAGTGCCACTAACTTATGGGCTTTAAGGGTTGGCAACAAAGTTTTTTATAAAACTTCTAATAGAAGCTTTTCGTAACAGAAGTTCATGACAGAATTTCCTATTGAAAGTGGTTCTAGCACTAATTCTTGACCAAATTTTTGACAAAGCTTCGACATATGTTCTTAACAAAAGTTTTCTTTCGATGATAGACAACAATTTCTTGACACTAGCACTTTGATAATAGTTGCTTGATAAAAAGTGTTTTGCATAAGGTGATGAGAAAAAAAGGACCTTACCTGAATGACACTTGGTTTGAGAAGCTTAGAGTTCTTGCCAAGAATTCTTTAGAGGTTGAGCAAACTAGCTTAAAGTGATATTATAAAAATAATGATGTAAGATGGTAATGTGAATGCTTGTTATGAAATGCTATCATGATTGCATGATGTAAAGTCTAATATGGGAGATAGCTGTAGTTCTCCTTGTACATCATTCAGACTCTCAAAGGGATGGCGATTCATCTTTGTTTTACTATAGACAAAAATTTTCCTAATCCCGCTGGGGATTATTGGTTGTCTCGGCACCATTGGGGATATGACCAAAACTTTAGTCTCAAAAACTTGGATTGCTGCATTTCTCAATTCAAGAGGCTCAATCATTTTCCTGACAAATGGAATGCATTGTCAACAATTTGGAGACTATTTGACCAATTAGGTTGATGTCTCTCATAGGATTTTGATAGAACGCATGGGTCAATTTTTGGTTAGTTTAAAATGGTTTTCTTGAGATATAGGTTGTAAGAGCAAGAAATGGTTTAGTGTATGGTCAAGCCAAGTGGGTGCTTAGATGTGAAAAATACATGATCTTGATGATCAGGGCATGAGCAGAGTTCCCTATACTTTTCTTTTCCTTTCGATGTAATATCAAGATGCCCTGATGCATATTTTAGTTAATTATCAAACATTATCAGTTAAATGACATGTGCAATGTGAATTGTATAGGGTTTAAAAGAAACAAGGCAATATTTATTCATAACAATAAAGGGACATAACTCAATATAATATTCGACAAGCAATTGATAGGGTAGCAAGAAAGATGATCTTTTAGGCGAAATATGCCTTTGACAATTATGACATGGATGCTCTTTAGTTGCTTTTCAAAATCTTTCTTGAATAATGAATGTGCCTAGCATAAGCTGACCTTCGAAAGATCTCATGGAACGCTTTGCATTTTCTAGTGGATGCTTTCGGTTCATTTCCCATCAAAATTAATCCTCTTAACTTGCCCTTGTGGGTTTTCAACTGTAGTTGGGTTGGTTACCCAGATGCTCTTTTCGAATTTTCATCCAGACCACCTTTTTGTTTTTCTTTTTTTTGGTTTTTTTTGTTTTTTTTTTGTATTTGATTTTTTTGAAGGATGCCTTTTTAGGTTTTCGCCTTCATGTATAATATTTCTTTATAGAATCTGAGTTGACTGGGTTAGGCAAGACATTGCTGTCCATTTTTGACAAGATTAGGGCCCTTCTAGAGAAGGCTTGCTTTATTACATATAGTCTTTCCCAATTAGGGGTCCACTTGCCCTGCGTATTTTTGTGAATTAGAAGGATCTTCTTCAATACCAATCACCTGGGTGAAATTATCATGGGTGCATCTTTTTGTCGTGGGCTCTAATCATACATCTTTGATACATTTGACCATGACAGATAGCCTTTATGCATTTTTCCTTGATGAGGTTGAGCTTTCATATCTGTTCTTGACCTATTCAGCTTTTTCAAGTTTGGTTTCCATCAAGACTCTAAGAGAAGGGATTTTGACTTTAATAGGCAATACAGCTTTCATCCTACAGACAAAAGAAAATGGAGTAGCACCCATAGAAGTGCAAACTGAGGTCTAATAGGCATGAAGTGCAAAGAATAGCTTCTCATGCCAGTCTTTATAAGTCTTGGCCATTTTCTTGACTATTCTTTTGATGTTTTTATTGGTTACCTTGACTGCCCTATTTATCTTTAGGTGATAAGGGATAGAATTATGATGTTGGATCTTGAACTGTGAGTAGACTACTTGCATCATTTCATTATTTAAGTTGCTTGTGTTGTCTGTGATGATTTGGTTTGGGAGGCCATATCTACAGATGATGTCTCATCTGACAAACCTATAAATGGTCGATCTAGTGATATTAGCATACGATGCAGTCTCTACCCACTTAGTGAAATAGTCAATTGCTACTAAGATAAAATGATGCCCATTGAAAGCTTTGGGGGTGATTGGCCCGATCATGTCCATGCCCCACATGGAGAAAAGCATAGGGCCATCATGACTTGAAATGGCATTGGTGGGACATGGATCTTATCAGCATAGATTTAACACTTATGGCATTTTTGGGCATTATTGATGCAGTCTCTTTAGAGGGTCTACCAGTAGTAACCCACTCTCATAATTTGCTTAGCCATCCGATGTCCATTAGGATGCGTGCCAGAAATCCTTTCATAAACTTCTTCTAAGATCTTTTTGGCTTTAGAAGTATCAATGCATTTGAGTAATAATTCATTGTGGCTCTTTTTGTACAAGATTTTTCCATCGAGAACAAATCCCATAGCTAGCCTTCTAATAGTTTTCTTATCATTCTCGATCGCCTCTTTGGGATATTGCTAATCCTTGATGTAACAAAGGATGTCATAATACCACGGTAGGCCATCCTTCTCTTTTTCGATGCTATAACAATGAACTGGAGTTATGTAGATGCTCATCTAGATGGGAGCAATGTCCGATGCCTAGTTGACTTTAAACATGGATGACAATATAGCCAAAGCATCAGCTATTTGGTTCTCTTCTTGAGGTAAGTGTCGAAAACTAATATCATCAAATTCTTTCTTGAGTTCTGCTATTAGCTTCCTATACTGCACCAGCTGGGCATTGCGAGTTTACCATTCTTCTTTCAATTGGTAGATGACTAAGGCTGAATCACCGAACACCTATAATATCTTGATACTTCTCTCGATGGCTGCATAAAGCCTCATGACACAAGCTTTATATTCTGCGATATTATTTGTGTAGTCGAAATTTAATCTTGCTATGAAAGGATAATGACTCATGTCTGGTAACATCAATATTACCCTAATTCCATGCCCTAGAGTGTTTGATGCTCTATAAAATACATTTTCTAGGATTGATTATGGTTGGAGGCATCTTCATTCTCAGAAATGCACATCAGATCTTTATCTGGGAAGTTAAAATTTAAGGGTTCATAGCATCTATCGCTCGACTTGCCAAAAAGTTACCTATCGTATTACCCTTGATGGCCTTTTGACTAACATAGGCAATGTCGTATTCAGAAAGTAAGACTTGCCATCTAGCTAGCCTTTCTGACAGTGTAGGGGCTTTGTATAGATACTTGATAGGATCAGCCTTGCAATCAACTATGTGGTGTGATACAACATGTACTGCTTAAGTCTCTTAGCTGTCCACACCAAACCACAGCATAACTTTTCAACTGCAGAGTAATTGCACTTGCATTCTATAAACTTTATGCTTAAGTAGTAGATTGCTTGTTCCTTCTTCCTGACTCATCATGCTGCCCTAATACACAACCCATATACCTGTCAAAGATTGCCAAGCAAAGGTTGAAAGACCGATCGAGCACTAGCAGTACCAATATTAGTGGGCTTGATAGATAATGTTTAACTTTATCAAAGGCTTCTTGACATGCCTCATTCCACTCTCCTAGATTTTGTTTACGAAGGAGCCGAAATATGGGGTCGCATTTGTTAGTGACCTGGGATATGAATCTAGCAATGTAGTTTAGTCTCCCTAAAAAGCTTCTCACTTCTTTTTGGGTTTGAGGTGGTGGCATATCTTAAATGGCTTTAACTTTGTATGGGTCAACTTCCATCCCTTTTTCGTGAACTATAAAGCCTAAAAACTAACCTGAGGTGACTCTAAAGGTGCACTTGGCAAGATTCAATTTCAGTTAAAATTTTCGTAGCCGTTCAAAAAGTTTCTGAAGGTCTGTGATGTGCTCGTCTTCTTTCATTAACTCGGCAATCATGTCATTAATGTAGACCTTGATTTCTTTATGCATTATGTCATGGAATAAGGCTACCATGGCTCGTTGATAGGTTACCACAGCATTTTTTAGTCCAAAGGGCATGACATTATAGCAAAATATCCCTCACATAGTTACAAAAGTTATTTTCTCCATGTCTTCGGGCACCATCTGGATCTGGTTGTAGCTTGAGAATCTATCCATAAAAGAGAATAGAAAATTCTTGGCCGTGTTGTCTACCAAAGTGTCCATATGGGTAAGCAAAAAGTTATCCTTGGACTATCCTGATAATCAACACACATTGTACCTTGCCATCTTTCTTTGGGACTAGGACTATATTGGCAACCCATTCTAGATATTTAGCTACTCCAATAAACCCTGTATTAAACTGCTTGTTGACTTTTTCTTTAATTTGGAGAAGTATTTTGGCTTCATCCTCCTTAACTTTTGTCGGATTGGTTTGCATTCGGGCTTGATGGAAAGCTTATGGACCACTATATAAGCATCCAGTCCTATCATGTCATGATATGACCAAGTGAATACATCTCGATATTCCTGGGGTAGGACTGCTAACTTGGTCCTAATTGTCAACTTTATTGATGTTTTGATTTTAACCTCCTTTTAGTCCTCTTGAGTACCCAGACTTTCATTGGGTCTTTATGGAGCATGATCTGCTTCTCTTCTTACTTAACTAATCGTCAGAGGTCTGGTGCTATGAAGCTTTCTTCGAAATCTTCTTTAACATTGAATTCATTATTGCAAATTAACTGCTCAAAATTGATCTTAAATGACCCATCTGACATATCCATTTCACTGTAGTCAGGACACCGAAAAGGAGAAAGAAATAAACATTGCAAAAGGCATACACACAACTAAAGGATTTGGATAATGGAGCCTAAAAGGTTGAAAAGTGATACACAATAGGGAAATGATATATGCAAAAGTCATTTCATTGATAATGTTTGATAAAGAAATGCCCCTTACGTAGGACATATATCTACCCTTGGGCGAGGATAGGTAGGTTTTCATTTCTTGACATTACATGAAAGGGACACAAAAAGTGCAAGGGCTTCCATCATGACCCTGTCATAAAAATCAGGTCTTTATGGAAGAACACGAATTTTATGGCTTGGTATCTTAGAGATAAAGGCTGTTAGGTGCCTTGTTGGGGATGACCAAGACATTTTGGCCTTTTGCTTTTTCGATTAGCTTGGATCAATTCATCTTCTTGAATAAAATATCTCATGGAGAGATGGAAACATTATCAGCTTTGGCTCTTCCTTTTGACCTAATGATCGTTGCATCTTCTAGTTATAGGTCCTCTTTTCTTGGTGCTTTCTTGAGTGCGTATTGGCCTTAAATCCTAAGTGTCTTTTGTTAGCTTAAGTGGTGACCTGTAATGCTCGGGCCATCCCTTGCAAATTCTTGCCAAGCTATTTTTCGGCATGGGAACCTTTACAAATAGTCATTTTAAAACTCGAATGGGTACTCTTTGACAGATGGGGTTCAACTATTGGCAATCTTTTTCACACAAATGTCACATTGATGAACTCAAAGGATTAGAACTATGAATCTGGTATATCTTTATTAGGCACTCTGTAGATATCCTCGGTGAAAGCAGTGGCGACCATTTCTTTTTCAACTTCGATGGTGACTACTTTATCATCTATCATAAATTTGAGCTTCTACTAGAGGGAGGATGGGATAGCTCTGGCGTCCATGGCCTTGCTAATAGGCAGTTGTAAGAAGGATTAATAACCATAACTTAAAAATCCACTTTATATGTACATGGGCCTATTTAGAGCTGGATTGTGATATTTCTAATTACTTTGTGACACATTCCATCAAAAGCTTAAACTATGGTGTGGCTACTTTTGATGTTAGATTGATCGACAGGGAGTTTGCTTGATGTAGTCATAGGCATGACATTAAGGGCTGACCAATTATCTATAAGTACTTTAGGCAAAATGCGTCCCTTACAATGGGTAGTGATATGCAAAACCTTATAACTGCCCTTACCTTTGGGTGGGATCTCAGCATCAGTGAATGAGATATAATTATCGGCCATGATGTTGCTTACTAGCTGATCCAACTTTTCTATGGAGATATCTGAGGGCACATATGCTTCATTTAGCACCTTCAATAATGTATTTTGGTGAACCTCTAAATTAAGAAACAAAGATAGCACAGAAATATTGGCAGGTTATTTGCTTAACTAATCCATAATGCAGTATTCACTATGCTTAATGAACTTGAGAAATTCTGTGGCTGCTCTTTCGTTCACTGCTTCCTTGACTTTTTCAGGCTTAAATTTCTTTACCTGGGTCGGAGTAGCACTGGTGCTTGGAGATGCATCAACCTTCTGCTTTTTTTAAGTTGGGGGAACATAACACCTACTACTATGGGTTGGGTGAGTAACTCCTGACAATTCCATTGCAGCAGTGGAGGGAATTAGTTCTCCGATCATCACTACCTAATTCTTGTATTTTCATGGGACAGCTTTGTTACTCTTACACGGGAATGGTTTAGGCACTTCTACCATTAACTTTGGTGTAGGTGTCGAAGAACTAACCTCAAAACTTAGCTTGCCATAAAGAATGAGCAGTTAATTTCTCTTATAAGGTGGCTTTATGGTTTCATCTCCTATCATGTTGATAGATTTAGCAGTAGGTGTGATCTCATGATAGAATTCTATCTGGCCTTCATTCATCATTCTTTGAACCATGGACCTAAACTCCCTGTATGTTTGTAGGGCATGACCTACAACTATGAGGAAATCATAGAAGTTGTCGGGATTGTCTTCCAATCTTTCTGTTGCATTGAGCAACCCAACCTGAATCAGCACTAGCCAAACCAAAAACATTGGCATTCTTACATCCTCTATGCTTGCCTTTACTTCATTTTGTTCTCAATGTCGATCATCTTTATCGCTGGTTCAGTATGGTTTGGTAAAGGATTGGCAGCAATATTTACTCCCTGGTTTATCTCAAATTATAGGACTTTTAAGTTAATTAGATTTTGCACATTTCGTTTGAAAGATATATAATTCTTAATGTTATGCCCTGTTACCCCAGCATGGTATTTATAGTAGGCATTAGGGTTATACCATGGCGAGTATGGGAACTTTTTTTCTGGGACATAGTTGGGGCCACTAAATGATTTTAAAGCAAGGTCTGGTAGAGCTTTTTATAGGTCATAGGGATGATATCAAAAATGTTGTCTTTGTTGATTTGCACCTCGATTGCTAGGTGCATTATTGGTTTCTCGATTGGTACTTTGGTGAACTTATGAAGGGTAGCTTTGTGGTGGGTTGGATGGGATTGCAAATGATGGTTGTAGGTTATGGCATTAATTGGCTGATGGGGTGTAGTAATAGGGTAGGAATAAAGCATGCTTGGGTAGTGAGGGTCAAGTGTTTGATGCCGTTTCAGCTGAGATAAGCTAGCATAACTTATAGTATTGGCCTCTCATTCTTTCTTTTTACTAGCCATAAGTTTCTTGCTTGATCCAGACGTTTCCCAAGCTAACATTCTACCACTCTTAATGGTTGCATTAGTCATTACTCCAGAGAGGACTAGGTCTATGAATTTTTTAGTGGCATTTCTTATAAGCTTCTCATAGTAAGGAACGCGTAAGGTGTAGAGAAAGTGACTATCATATCTTTTTTTGCAAGGGGTGGTTGGACTAGGGTTGTTTCTTCTCTCCATATTTAGGCATATTGCCTGAAGTTTTCAGTTGATCTATTCTCGAAATTCATCAAGAAAAGTTGATCCAGTGCCTAATCTGACACGTGCTAGTATTGATTCAAAAAGGCCTCAGCCAAGTCAGCCCATGATTGGATTTTCATATTGTCTAGCTCGATATACCACCGCACTGCTGCCCTAATGAGGCTGTGCCAGAAGCAATGGATGAGGAGCTTTTCATCTTTCTCATACCCGGCCATCTTTCATTAGTACATTCTAACATGGATAGAAAGGTCGGTAGTTCCATTAAACTTCTTGAACTCTGGGACTTTAAACTTTGGGGGAATGGCAAGGTTGGACACCAAAGACAGCGATTGTGCATCAAGAGCTTTGAACTTGTCACTCCCCTTGATAGCTTGGAGGCATTTTTCTAGTAACTGGAATTTATTCACTTTTGCTACAGTCATGGTAGACTTTGGACCTTCTGTTTTCTCTGATTCCTCAAGGTCAAGGGTTATCAAATCTATTGATGAGACTCCCACATTCAACCTTTGAGTGCTAGGACTAAATTAACCTACCATAATGGGATTAAGCTAAATGACCGATGGAGCCTGAGTGGCAAGTGTAGGCGTAGGCTATTGTTCTTACCAAGTTTACCATCAGGCAGGTTCTAGATTGTTGGCAGGGGGACTTTCAACATTGGGAGGATCATTCCTTATTTTAACGATGCTAGCTTGCCTTTTTTCTTTAGTAGAAGTAGTTATAAGTTCCATAAGTTTTGCATTTGGATTTTGTATTTTGTATTGCTGACAAAGCATCTGGTTTTGTGATTCATTGACCATTAGCTAAAGTCGCTCAATATGAGCTTCATGGTCACTCTCCATGATTTGCTTATGGCATCGTACGTTGTAGTGATGCGTGATGTAAGGTTCCATGTTCTTGATTGATCTCAGAATCCTTTACACTTTTATGGCCTAATTCCTGTATTAGACCTTTTTTTAAAATGTATTTAATGATGAGCCTTTATGATGCAATGATAAGTTAAGATAATGAATGATTGATGCAAATGCAATGAAAATGGTAAAATTAAATATGCATATGTGTTGGAGACAATTGATTCTTGGAACAGCTTTATCAATAACATCATTCATAAAGTCACAAAAAAGGTTTTTTCTTTTACGACATGATTACATCTGAAATATCTAACATGATTACATTGTGTAATCACACAATCGAGAAATCCAAAAGTCATTGCTTACGAACTCTAATAGGTATAATGTCTCACTTTATGGATAAAGATACTTTAATCATGTCATATGCCTCTCATGGAGCCATCTGAACTTATTGAGTGAGGTGCTGATGTTGTTCTTGGTAGTTCAGATGTGCTTGTTCGATTAGTGCTTGCCAATCTAATTTGCGCGCCTCGAAAGCCCTTGTTAGTTCATTAATACGACCTTGATGATCCTAAAGAAGCTGTTCTAACTCTTAGATTCTATGAATAAGGGCTCATTTTCAACCCTGGTGGTTCTCGCATTTTGCATTTGGACCTCAAGTCTTTGATTCCTTCATTGGTAGGTGGAAGCAAGAGCATGTGCCGTTATGAACTTTTCTTTACTGGTTCTAACTTTCTCTTTTCATTGATTCAGTTCGTGATTGAGAGTGGTAACTTTCGCTTCCCATTCGATTGATGTCTTGCCAATGCGTCAGGACTTGTTAGCTTTTCAAAGTGTCACATAATCCTTGGCCAAGCTTTTGAGGTCATCTTTGAAGCGATCCCTTTCTTTAATGACTTGATCCATTTCATTACTCCTAAGATATCCATCTCCAGCTGGCCCCTTTCCTCCTTAAGTCAAAAGATTTCTATGGCAAAGGATACCTTTTTTTATTCAAACTCCCTTCTAAGTAGCTCGATCTCAGAAGGCAGTTCTTCTATTAGGATTTGTAGTATCCTAGAGTTAGGTGGTGGCAATGGATCGTTGATAAGACGGAGTCTCCATGCTTCATATCTAGGCATGGTGGGGCTTCCTCTTTAATATCTTTCCATACAATGGACCTTTCTTCAAGCTTGGAAAACTAACTAGACTTTCACTTTGTAATTGGGCTCTCTATATTCAAAATCTCAATGTCCCAAATCTTCGAGGAACGAGATGAATTGCTGGCACTGAAGCTAACGCAACACCAAAAGAGGAGCATAACTGGTATTTCCCTATAATCCCAAGAGCAGCACACAAGTGTAGTCTCCACATCTATACACAATGGACTAAGGGAACATCCATGGGGCTCTCCACATGATTTTTTCCACCTTAACGTTTCATAATTCCTTAACCCAATGCTTTTCTATCTTATCTTAATGATATTCTTCTTCCAATGC
This sequence comes from Adansonia gregorii, assembly GCA_038382025.1. NCBI lineage: Eukaryota > Viridiplantae > Streptophyta > Magnoliopsida > Malvales > Malvaceae > Adansonia > Adansonia gregorii. The sequence continues at coordinate 18,279 of JBBYHO010489962.1, forward strand.
CATGGAAAGAAGACTGATCTTGAGGAAGAAATTTTGCCTGACTCTTCCTTTCCTAACACAAAGATAACTTAGGAGCCATATCTGGAGCAATGAGGCGCACTCGATAAACATTTTTTTCTCATCGTTTGACAAAAGCTGAGGGCGTGGATGGTTTGGATGATGATGGTGGAAGTAGGGTTGATGTTGAAAAATAGGTGAGAAAAAAAATTTGAGACTGCCGCCTCTACATAACTTAAAGTCTTTGGGAACATAACGAGCCTGTAGATAGCCAAAACGTGGCATCTTAAGCTTTCTTTTGATTAGAAAGATTCACGCTTACCTTTTTCAAGCTGGCCCAAGAGATGCATTCGCTACTTTCTTTTACTTTGACATGACTATTAGCCCCTGCTTCTGTAACTCCAAGAATTTACCTTAACTTTTTCTTGAACGGAGGAGGCGTTAGAGCCTTACAGTAAATCCGATCTAATTTGGCCCTTTCTATGTTGAGTAGAGTTGTGTACTCATCAATGGTAGGGACTAAATCTTGTTGGTTAAAAGTGACATATTGGTGGTTGGATTCCAAAACTGTGCCGCTGCTCGCAACAAGTCATCATCCAACTGAACTTGAAGTAAGAGAGCTATATCCCCATACTTTTAGTGAAGGCTTTTTTTATCTTGCTACCCCAATTGTCCTAAATGTGCTTTAGTTCCTGACAATCATTCTGATGAAAGCCGATTTTGACCTCTTCATGCATTTCTGAGACATAGACTTTAAGATGTCCTGTCCTAATGTTGGCGAGCTTCTGACCATGCTCTGACATTTTCAAAGGACTCAATAGTGGAGATAAGCTGTTGCTCTATAAATAATGCCCCTTGCTGAACATCGAACCAGAACAATTGTCCTAAGACAATGATTGTCATGATGGTTATGATGAAATGATGCATGCACCAAAACACAAACAAAGAGAAAATAAGATAGTGAAACATATAGGAGATAAATGTAATAAAAATTTAAGAACATCAAAAGAAAAGAAAAAAACAAACATCTTAGCCAATGTGCTGAGACAAGAGAGGGGCAACATTTCAAAATGCCAAGATGCAATTTGCCCTTCATGAGGTGATGCTATATTTTATTTTTTTAAAAGACTAATAGCAATATTTGTTCATCACCACTAGTGCAGAGGCACGTTAAGCCATGACTCAGACAGCATAATGGCATGTCTTGATAAATGATAAAAATACAGATGTGGGTGATAATTGTATACTCATTATCACTTATATAATTATGGTAATTAGGAGTAAAGGTTAGGAATGTTTCCCTGAGTGACCCTTTTCTCCGGGTATTCTAGCAGCACTTTGGTATGGTTTGACATGGTTTAGCTCATAGGGCTCACTATATGAGGTTTTAGTTGACACCTAAACAGGTATCCAAATCGCTTCTCTGTTCGATAAGGACAATCAAGGGACCCCAATGCTAGACCCATCATGGGTTTGGCAGAACGAGTTCGATCTGTTAGATGTATTTCCCTATGCAAATGCGGAGGGTTACTCATGAGAGACACAGGTAATTGACATCCAATAAAGTTATTACCATGCCTAAGCGAATGGTTACTGACGAAGGTAGATAGCTCACTTCCTCATAATGATTAGGTTGTAACCGTGCCATGGAGTTTGGCGAGGCACTAATGCACATGCAGGTCCGCGCTGTATGATGGGGAAACAAGCAAACCTTTTTCGTATTACCATTTTTATTAAGCTAATGATTATTCAAAAAATAAGACAATCCTGAAAATCATGTCAAACAAAAGATTAGATGACAAAATGACAAAAGGTCCATGGTTATATAATGATCGAAGATTGAAAGAATCGGGAACCTAGAAAGACATGGCTAGTTATTGGCCTAACTCTCTATACTATCCCCAGTGGAGTCACCAAGCCATCGCAATGTGCCCCAGGGTGGATTCTCGCAGATTTATGGGTGCATACGACTTAAACTATTTTCTTGACTTGGAAATGTCTTCTTGACCGAGACTTTTTTTTGGCGATATGATGAGAACAGGAATGTACGGATTCTCAACTTATGGCATAGTGAAATGGACCATAAGACGAATCGCTTATCTTATTTGTCTTGGATGACCATCTTGAAATGGCCAACGTTTGGAGTCGCCACTGATTATTTCATGCTAGGCATGATCATATGCCTATTGAAACCTATGTTCTTGTTCTGAGTTCCAAAACTCAAAACACCGATCCTGTGGTCTACATAGTGCAAAGATTTACCATTTGGGTTTGGGAGTTGGTTACGCACTATGAGATACGAACCTTTTCGTGATGTCTGAAATTGGTACCTTATTAGCTATGTCTTATCTTGTTTTTAACTCTTTTGATCTTAACTTGTCATTATTTCGATATAACCCATTTTAATGCATGAATCTTATAGAAATAATCCAGGTTTTGATAAAAAAGATTTAATCTCATATATGCCATGGAGAGATGGGGAATATAGAGATTTTCGATAAAAATGACCTCTGGATTTTACTTTGAAAATGGAATGTTCCACTTTGGGCACTGGAGAGATACCCACGTGGAAAATTACCTTTAATTTTATTTGAAACAATTTAAAAACATGAATACAAATGATCATCACAAACAACTTGTGGCATAGTGAAATGGACCATAAGACGAATCGCTCATCTTATTTGTCTCGGATGACCATCACGAAATGGCCAACGTTTGGAGTCGCCTTCAATTATTTCAGGCTAGGCATGATCAGATGCCTATTGAAACCTATGTTCTTGTTCTGAGTTACAAAACTCAAAACATCGATCCTGTGGTCTACATAGTGCAAAGATTTACCATTTGGGTTTGGAAGTTGGTTACGCACTATGAGATACGAACCTCTTCATGACGTCTGAAATTGGTACCTTATTAGCTATGTCTTATCTTGGTTTTAACTCTTTTGATCTTAACTTGTCATTATTTCGATATAACCCATTTTAATGCATGAATCTTATAAAAATAATTTGGGTTTTGATAAAAAAGATTTAATCTCATATATGCCATGGAGAGATGGGGAATATAGAGATTTTCGATAAAAATGACCTCTGGATTTTACTTTGAAAATGGAATGTTCTACTTTAGGCACTGGAGAGATACCCACGTGGAAAATTACCTTTAATTTTATTTGAAACAATTTGAAAACATGAATACAAATGATCATCACAAAGAAACCATGTTAGTAAGACAATAAATAAAGTAACATAACATAGATCATTCAATGCAATGATAAAGAAAAGGTATGGACTATGGAATTTATCTCATAATTGGCATCGATTATTTAGGAATAACCAAATCAACAATTTTTGACACACATCTGATCTTTTTGGTTAAACAAGGTTTATTTGACATATTTATGGGGGTTTGAAAAAAATTTTATTATAATTAAAAGATAGGTTTAGAGTATCCCTTCAAAAAGGTGAGGTTGGAGTATCCCATTGACGACAAATAATTTTGACAAAGGAAGTTTCTTTAAATCTTGACAATTTTGAAAAGTGGGATTAGAGTACCCCTTTGGAAGGTCGGGGTTAGAGCATCCCCATAGATGACAAATCATTTTGACAAAGAAAGATTTTTCAATCTTAATAATTTTGAAAAATTGGGTTAGAGTATATCTTCAGAAGGGTGAGGTTAGAGTATCCCCAAAAGTGGTGCGCTTACACTCTTTAGGGAGTCGAGTTGAAAAACTTAAGTTGACAAACTTTATAATTTAGGAAATGTGTGAGCATTTAGACAACTTTTGATTAAAGAAATTATTGTCAATGAGGATGGTAAAGATGTAAAATGTGTTTGTGCCTTAATACGAGCCTATGAGAGGTCAAAGCATGTTCTCGAGTCTAACCGAGTTAACATAGAGATATTCAAATGTCTCAAGTCGAAATTCGAGAAAACAACTTGATTTTGACCAAAACCAAAAAAAGGGACAACATCGCGCTATCTTGCTTCTCGAATTTATTCTAAATTGATTCGAAGAATTTAGAAGGTGGACAAGACTCCATTAGAAAGGTGACTCAATAAGGGTCATCTTAAAAATATTCCCATTATCCCAAAAAGTCACTTTCCAAGAGAATAGATTTTCAACTTTTGATTAATTTTGCTGCTGGCAGAACATACAATGAACAAGGTGTGTCAAACTTTGAAAAATTATTCTGGACGTATTTGGTATCAGAAAATTGCAAATAATACTTTCCAAAAAGGGAATTTCATGAACTTCTTAGGAAAATGTTTAAAAATTTCAAAAAAATCATTTAGTGGGCCTGATCGGTCAAACTAGAATACATGTTCGGATTTTAGAGATCTAGATTAGATTTAAAAAATCATAACTTTCTCATCCGGACTGATCCAGGGGTGAATAAGGCACCGTTTTAAAGATAATTCGAAAGGCTTTGATCGAAAAATATCAAAACATTCATCAAAAATCATTTAGGATTTTAAAATGATTTTTCAATTTGTAATAGTTGTGCTGCTAGCAGGGGACAAAGCAAAGCAAGGGATCATTGCCCTTTTTACATCCATGCTCCAGACTACTAGAAATTAGCCCGGACAAAATAAGGTGTCTATAATAATAAACTCCATTCTTTTCGTTATGGCCACTAGAAACAAGTTCTCCACATTCGGATACACGATATTGATGGTTTGGATTTGCAAGAAAACCCTTTTTTCCACCATTTTCCTTATAATTGATGTTCATTCATGAAATGAGACAATCTTGGATGCTCATTATAATCTCCATTCTTTTCATTATGGGCAGTACAATCATGTTCTCTACATTGGGATACACAATATTGATGCTTTGGATTTGCAAGAAAAGCTTTTTTTTCACCTTTTTTCTTATAATTAATGTTCATCTGTGAAATAAGTCAAACTTGGATACTCGTAATAATCTCCATTCTTTTTGTTATGGGCACTAAAATCATGTTCTCCACATTGGGATACACGATATTGATACTTTGGATTTGTTAAAAAGAAGCTTTGGATTTGCAAGAAAAGCTTTTTTTCCACTATTTTACTTGTAATTAATGTTTATCCATGAAATGAGTTAAACTTGGATACTCGTAATAATCTCCATTCTATTAGTTATGGGCACTACAATCAAGTTCTCCATATTAGGATACACGATATTGATGCTTTAGATTTACAAGAAAAGCCTTTCTTTCCACCATTTTCTTTATAATTAATGTTTATCTGTGAAATAAGTCAAACTTGGATACTTATAATAAACTCCATCCTTTTCGTTATGGGCACTACAATCTAGTTACGTTTGGATACACGTTATTAATGCTTCAAATTTGCCAGAAAGAAGATTTGGATTAGTAAGAAAAGCTTTTTTTTTTCACCATTTTAGTTGTAATTAATGTTTATCCATGAAATAAGCCAAACTTGGATACTCATAATAATCTCCATTCTTTTAGTTATGGGCACTACAATCAAGTTCTCCACATTAGGATAAACGATATTGATGCTTTGGATTTGCAAGAAAAGCCTTTCTTTCCATCATTTTCCTTATAATTAATGTTAATCTGTGAAATAAGTCAAACCTGGATACTCATAATAAACTCCATTCTTTTCGTTATAGGCATTACAATCTAGTTACATTTGAATACACGATATTGATGCTTTGGATTTGCAAGGAAAGCCCATTTTTC